>PVHX01005156.1:0-115826 GCA_004024805.1 Geosciurus inauris | reverse complement strand
TTGCTGCTGAAGTCACTCTGCTTGTGGCAATGGCTGCTGGCTGGTGGCCCTGCTTACACGCGCAAGTGAAATTCCTGCCCAGGTAGCTGTATGATGATATCCAGAAGCTGGCTGGGAGATGGTATTTCCACAACTTCAACCTCTGGCTCTGGAGAGACTGACCACAGCGTCCGTCTAGGCCGCCATCTTGGAACCGCCCCCCCAAGTATTTTTTTTTTTTTGAGGATATTGTGAATGGGATAGTTTTCCTAATTTCTCTTTCAAAGGGTTTATCACTGATGTATAGAAATGCAATTGATTTGTGGGTGTTGATTTTATATCCTGCTACTTTGCTGAATTCATTTATTAATTCTAAAAGTTTTCTGGTAGAATTTTTTGGATCTTCTAAGTATAGAATCATGTCATCCACAAATAATGATAGTTTGAGTTCTTCTTTTCAGATTTGTATCCCTTTAATTTCTTTTGTCTGTCTAATTGCTCTGGCTAGTGTTTCAAGGACAATGTTGAATAGCAGTTGTGAGAGAGGGCATCCCTGTCTAGTTCCCGTTTTCAGAGGGAATTTTTCCAATTTTTCTCCATTTAGGATGATGTTGACCTTGGGTTTAGCATAGATAGCTTTTACAAAGTTGAGGAATGTTCCTACTATCCCAAGTTTTTCTAGTGTTTTGAGCATAAAAGGGTGTTGTATTTTGTCAAATGCCTTCTCTGCATTGATTGACAAAATCATATGATTCTTATCTTTAAGTCTATTGATGTGATGTATTACATTTATTGATTTCCGTATGTTGAACCAACCTTGCATCCCTGGGATGAACCCCACTGGATCATGGTGCCCTATTTTTTTTGATGTGTTTTTGTATGTGATTAGCCAGAATTTTATTGAGAATTTTTGCATCTATGTTCATCAGGGATATTGGTCTGAAGTTTTCTTTCTTTGATGTGTCTCTGTCTGGTTTTGGAATCAGGATGATACTTGCCTCATAGAATGAGTTTGGAAGGGTTCCCTCCTTTTCTGTTTCATGAAATAGTTTGAGGAGAATTGGTATTAGTTCTTCTTTGAAGGTCTTGTAGAAGTCAGCTGAGAATCCATCTGGACCTGGGCTTTTCTTGGTCGGCAGGCTCTTGATGGCATCTTCTATTTCCTTGCTTGAAATCGATCTGTTTAAGTTGTGTATGTCCTCTTGATTCAATTTGGGTAGGTCATATGCCTCTAGAAATTTGTTGGTGTCTTCAGGGTTTTGTATTTTCCTGGAGTATAAATTTTCAAAATAGTTTCTAATTATCCTCTGTGTTTCAGTAGTGTCTGTCGTGATATTTCCTTTTTCATCTCGAATTTTAGTAATTTGGGTTTTCTCCCTCCTCCTTTTTGTTAGGGTAGCTAAGGGTTTGTCAATTTTGTTTATTTATTCAAAGAACCAGCTTTTTGTTTTGTCAATTTTTTGAATTGTTTCCTTTGTTTCAATTTCATTGATTTCAGCCCTAATTTTGATTTTCCTGTCTTCTACTTCTTTGGATGTTAATTTGTTCTTCCTTTTCTAAGGCTTTGAAATGAACAGTCAATTAATTTATTTGTTGACTTTTACTTCTTCTAATGAATGAGTTTAGTGCTACGAACTTTCCTCTTAGCACTACCTTCATGACATCCCAAAGATTTTGATATGTTGTATCAGAGTTTTTATTTGCCTCTAAGAATTTTTTTATCTCTTCCTTGGTGTCTTCTTTTATCCATGCATCATTCAATAGCATATTATTTAGTTTCCAGGTGAAGGAATAGTTACTGCTTTTTAATCTGTCATTGATTTGTAATTTTATTCCATTGTGGTCAGATAGGATGCAGGGTAGAATCTCTATTTTTTTGTATTTTCTAAGACTGGCTTTGTGACATAACATATGATCTATTTTGGAAAAGGATCCATGTGCAGCTGAGAAAAAAGTGTATTCACTTGATGGATGGAACACTCTATATATGTCTGTTAAGTCTAAATTATTGATAGTTTCATTGAGCTCTATGGTTTCTTTATTAAGTTTTTGTTTGGAAGATCTATCCAATGGTGAGAGAGCTGTGTTAAAGTCTCCAAGTATTACTGTGTTGTGGTCTGTCTGATTCTTGTATTTGAGAAGGATTTGTTTGACATATGTAGAAGCCCTATTATTTGGGGCATAGATATTTATGATTGTTATGTCTTGTTGATGTATGATTCCCTTAAGAAGTATGAAATGACCTTCTTTATCTCTTTTCACCATCTTTGGTTTGAAGTCCACTTTATTTGATATGAGGAAGGAAACTCCTGCTTGTTTGCGGGATCAATGTGAGTGATATGTTTTTTCCCACCCTTTCACTTTCAATTTGTGGATGTCTTTTCCTGTAAGATGAGTTTCTTGAAGACAACATATTGTTGGGTCTTTGTTTTTGATCCAGTCTGTCAGTTTATGTCTTTTAATTGGTGCATTTAGGCCATTTACATTCAGGGTTATTATTGAGATATGATTTTTAATTCTGGTCATTTTGGTTTATTTTTGGTTTTTACCTGGAGTTGTTTTCTCTTTTGAATGATCTTTTCTTTAGTGTAGTTCCTCTCTTTGTAAATTTTCATTGTTGGTTATCATTTCCTCTTCATGGAATATTTTGCCAAGAAGGCTGTGTAGTAAAGGCTTTCTTGCTGTAAATTCTTTTAACTTTTGTTTATCATGGAAAGTTTTTATTTCATCATCAAATCTGAAGCTCAATTTTGCTGGATATAGGATTCTTGGTTGGCATCCATTGTCTTTCTGGGGTTGGAATATGTTATTCCATGTTCTCCTGGCTTTTAGCGTCTGGGTTGAAAAATCTGCTGAGATACGAATTGGTCTCCCCTTGTATGTAATCTCCTTCATCTCTCTTGCAGCCTTTAAAATTCTATCCTTATTCTGTATGTTGGGCATTTTCATTATAATGTGCCTTGGTGTAGATCTGTTGAAATTTTATACATTTGGTGTCCTGTAAGCTTCTTGTATTTGATTTTCCATTTCATTTTTCATATTTTGGTCATTTTCTGATATTATTTCATTGAAGAGATTGTGCATTCCTTTGGTATGAAATTCTGTGCTTTCTTCTATCCCAATAAATCTTCGATTTGGTCTTTTGCTGCTGTCCCATATTTCTTGTATGTTCTGTTCATGATTTTTTATCATCTTCACTGTATGGTCAAATTTATTTTCAAGATTGTATATCTTGTCTTCATTATCCGAGGTTCTGTCTTCCAGGTGATCTAGTCTACTGGTGATGCTTTCTATTGAGTTTTTTATTTGGTTTATTGTTTCCTTCATTTCAAGTATTTCTGATTGGTTTTTTTCATGTTCTCTAACTCTTTCTTAAAGTAATCTTTTGCTACTTATAAGTACTCTCTTATCTCTTTGTTAGAATGATCGATGGTTGCCTTTATTTGCTCTCCTATTTCTTTGTTGGATTGATCAATTTTTGCCTGTAATTGTTCACTTATGTCATTCTTTAGTTCGCTGATCATTTTAATTATGTACATTCTGAATTCTTTCTCTGACATTTCATCAACTGTGCTGTCAATGGATTCTGTTACAGTGGTATCCAGGTTTATTTGGGGTACCTTCTTCCCTTGTTTTTTCATGTTGATTGTATGTCTTCCTTTCTTGAAATACCAATCTGAGGTATTGCAGCTTCTATCCTATAATCTTGTATTGACACTCTAGATTACCTGTGACTCACCTTGGAGCTACTTCTGTGCCCAGTGTCCCCAGATGGGCACTACTGCCATTAAAATTGGTGGCGGAGGTCGTGGATGTACCTGTAGAGGGCAGTGGGAGTGGCCTTGGCTGGGCTCCTGAGGCGGCCCCTGAGGGCTGTTTTGCCCCTCTCTTGCACTCCTGCTGGTGAACAGGAACTTTGGAATGGAACTGGAGGCAGGCCCTGGTCTCACTTAGGCAGGGTCACAAGCAGGAGAGTCTGCGTGCGACCCTTACAGTGAGTGTGAGCTCCTCTGGGGCTGGAGGCTAGCAGGCTCTGGTCTGCCTTCAACTGGGCACCCCTGGCATTCCCTAAGGATGGTTTTGGGCCTTCTGTCTCGCCTGACCACAGGAACTCTGGAGCAGAACTGAGGCGGGCCCAGAGCGCTCTTGGGTGGGGCCTCTTCATTCTGGGATCTCTGCAAGCCACTCTTACCCTGGATGTGCCTTCCTCTGTGCCTAGCAGCTAGCAGTCCTTAGTCTCCCTTTGGCTGGACAACTGTGAAGGTTCCTGAGGGAGGATCAGGGCCCTCTGCGGCTCCTGCTGGTGCACAGGAACTCTCAAGATTTTTTACTTATTAGTATAAGGTTAAGATGAATGCTTTTTAGTACTATCTCTCTCTGAGATAAACAGGAAGTTTATTGGTATTTTTAGTGTATTCATTCTAGTGGGGACTGGAATTATAGTTTTAAGTTGCGTTTTTCTGATGGCCAATAATGTTTAGCTTTTTTTTAATTTATTTTTTAATTTTTAATTTTATGTTTAGCATTTTAATGTGATTTTTGTCATTTGTATGTTGAGTAAGTGTAGTGAAAAAACTATACACTCAAGTTTTTTACACAATGATTTAGTTATTGATTTATTAGTAATCTGTAGGGACTCATTATATATTTTGGATACAAGTCCTTTGTCATATAGATGTTTTGCAAATATTTTCTTCCTCCCTGTCAATTACCTTTCCATTTTTCAGTTGCAACTGTTGAGAAAGAGGTTTCCATTCATATGAATTTCAATATATCATTTTATTTTGGTTCTTTTTTTGTGTCCTTTTAAAAAAGTGTTGCCTACTCCAGTAACAAAAACATTCTATTATTTTTTCTTGCAAGCACTTTATGATTTTAGCTTTATGTTTAAATGTCTGATCCATTTCAAATTAAAATTGTTGAGCGTGGTATAATGTAGGAGTCATGATTCAGATTTTTCTCTGAATACTTGTGTAGCACCACTGATTGAAAAGTCCTGTCTTCTCTCATTGAATTATATAGATGCCCTCACTGAAAATCAGTCAACCATACACACATGTCTATTGCTGGACTCTGTATTCTTTTCATTGATTTATTTGCCTATCTTTATACTAATATCATGCAGAGTTGATTATTATTGATCAATAGTTGTCTTTGTTCTTTTTTAATGGCATATTGAAGTCTTTTTGTGTGTTGAGAGAGAATTCAGTCAGATTCAGAGTCTTGAATATGTTTCACTTTCAATAGCCAAGAAATGGAACCAAGACCTTTAAGTTTGAGACCTTTTAATTTTTATCCTTCTCCCTTTTCCTTTTCCTCTTTTCTTCCTTCCTCCCTCCCTTCCTTCTTTTCTTTCTTATCTTCTACCCCACTTTATTTATTTTAGAAATTGAAAATATAAAATCTGCCTTGCCCTTGCCTGAACATCATGAAAAATGCTTTGAGACAGCCTTGTTCTATGGAAAGTTATATTTTGTATTTACTTGATGTAAAACTATAATTCTTCTACTCCAAAATGCTGTGTACATGTAAGCCTTGAATTTTAGAAAGCTCTTTAGAAGCTTTAGCTAATCCAAATGTTCTATTTCTGATTTTGACTTAAAGATAGGGAGAACCAGAGACACAAAACCATAGCAAAATGACAATCGCATTTTAGTTAAAATAGGGCCCCATCTCATCACCCAATACCTCCATCTATAGTCAGGCAAAAACCCAATTAGTTATTAATTGATGTGCATTAAAATTCATTAACTCTGCATGTGAGGCCTGAGCTATAATTAACTGTCTTTCTTACCTTTTGTTCTGAAATCTCTGGGTAAAAGATCCCATTGCTAATAAGAAGGAGGAAACATTTTGCTGTATGTAGTTAGTTAGAAGCAAGGTCTCTAGAAGGTTGTATAACTGAGCACCCATAATGTCACGTCATAGCCAAGCAGCATTATTGAGTCTTTAAAAATTGCTTCCTATGTAGAATGTAGTTTCGACATATTTTAAGGATGTGGGGAAGTAATGATATTCTTTGTTTCAATGTTTTGATCTTACTATGATATTTACACACTTAATTATACTTTGTGTATGTCTTCAACCAATCAAAATTTATATTCAAACTTAAGATAAAAAATGAATGTGCAGTTTCAAATAAATGTTTTGAAAGCAGATCAATCTTAATCTAAATGCGATGAAATCACTGTATATTTTCTTCAAAGACACCTTACAAATGAATGATATACAAAACAAATTTTTACTGCATATTCAACCTAAGTTAAGGACTTTCCTAAATATCTTGCATCAAAATTCTAAGCTGATATTTGGACAGATTTACAGTAACAGTTATTTTGGAATTTTGCTATCTGTAATCTACAAAAATATAAAAAAATCCTTAAAATCCTTCAGATCTCATGTCCCTTAAAAGCATGTTTGATGAGAATTATGCACAAACTTTATTCAAGTAAAGATTCTAAGCCATTTTGCAGTGGATTCCACCTGTGGGTACACTAAAAAGAAAGAAAATTGTGTCAAATGAGAAAGAAAAAATTCACAACTTGAAGAAAGCCATTAAGAACTTTTAGTAGGGCTGGGGTTGTAGCTCAGTGGTAAACTGCTTGCCTAGCACATGTGAAACACTGGGTTCCATCCTTAGCACCACATAAAAATAAAATAAAATAATTGTATACATCTACGACTAAGAAAACATTTAATAAAAAGAACTTTTTGTCTTGCCAATGTTCTACTGTGTAAATTGAACTACAGGGACACTGTGATTTAAATGACTTTTCAAAGTTATAGATTTGGTAAGTGCCAGAATTGTCAAACAAATCTGTTTTCTACCTAGTTCATAACTAGTATTCCCCAGTGCATAAAGAAGTTAATATTCAATTAATTTATGCTTGAATCTAGAAAACTGTCACTAATTTTTACATTAATCTTGATATGCTGTAGGTGGCTTGAATTCCCACAAGATAATAACTGCATATAATATTGATAACTAACATTTATTTTAGTGCTATTATGTTATAGACACTGGTCTAAGTCTTTTACATCTATTAAATAATTTAACTTTCAGATAAATTTTGTGAGATAGGTCCTGTTGTTATCATCTATCTCTACTTAACACATAAAAACACTGAAGTTTAGAGAAGTTAAATAACCTGCTCAAGTTCCCACAAATCACAAGATGAAAGTTTGTGCTTGAAACATGTCTCCTAAAATCTGCATATTAATGTTTACATGAAGTAATGGCTTGTCATGCTTAAGTGATAACACACAAGTCCAATTCCATTTATATTAGGAGTATTAGGCAGTATCCTTAAATTTTAATGTAATTTTTAAATGATTGCCTATTGAATTACAGATTGAGCAGTTTCCTCTTAAAGCTTCCTACTTGGATACTCACTGAAGCTGAAATGAGAAATGGTGGAAGAAAGAATTCTGTTGCATTCTCTGTCTCTGTATAAAAGTGTTGATTGGGAAGCTATTGAATAGGATGGATCCTTACTGACTCCCCCTCCTGTGATCAACCTCTCAATGTCCATTGCCCAAGATCCAGGTCCTTGGCCACTCTTCTTTCACATTCTTAAATGAGTGTTTTCATTCAGTCACTGGATTTGGAACCTACATATATGTCTGTGGCAAATAAATTTCTCTCTCTACCCATGGCCACAGAATCCCAAATTCACGTATTTCTTGACTTGTGTTTTGACTTGAATTTTTAATAAATATGTCAAATTTAAGACAACTTTAATAGAACTATGCAACCTTTTCTGCCCTCAAATACAGGTCAGGAATCAAAATATGCTTAGTTCAGTATTTTCCACATCAGTTAAAACTGATCTACCTAGTTGTTTACCCCAAATTAGAAGTCATTCGTAACCTTTTGCTTCCCTCACCCTCTGCATTTAGGCCTATGGCACATCCTCTCAGCTTCACTTCCAGTCTTTATCTCATGCCCATCCTCTTCCCTTCTTCATACTTCCATTATTCTAAGCCAAACCACAATATCTGAATTAATAGCTTCATACTTGATTTCCTCACTTCCACAAGTTCTTATTTATAATGAACTATCAATACACTAGCTAGGTACATTTTTAAAATGTAAATTTTGGTATGTTGCTTATGTTTCTTCCTTGCTTAAAGGCTCTCATTGGTGATCCATTGCATTGAGAATGGAACCTAGCTCTCTCCATGTGAATGTTTCCTCCGGATTCCATTCTGAGTCCTCCATTACAGTCATTCTATCCATGTCCCATTAATAATCTCTCTGACTACATGCAGATAATTTTCAAAGTTGCTTATTTGTTTGGAAAACCTTCAATGACTTTCTATTACTTCCATGATAAAACTTAAATTGTGTAAAAAGGCACATGCAGGACTAGCCTGCCTTTTTAGGGTCACTTCCTTTTATCTCTATTATGAACCCTGTTATTTAGCCTTGCTTAACTAAGTACTATTTCTTGAGCTCTCAAGGACTCTCAAGTTCCCTTTTTCTGTCCATGCTATTAAGTCCTCTTGGAATATCCTTCCTCTTCCTGGTACACTCTTCCACTCTGTCTTAGAATGTCCCTTAGAAAGACCCAGCTCAAACTCTTTTCCCTTTGTAGTGTTTCTGATCCGACAGGAAAAATGAAATGTTCCCTGTGCCCCTCTGTCACTTCCATTTATTTCTCTAGAGCATTCTCATGTTCTTGTGTTGTAGTTATGTCATTTTAGCCCTATATCTATTTCATTGATTAATATATATTTTGTATAGAAGAAACAGAACGCTATCTTATTTTACCACTGTTCCTTCAATCTGGCTTTGTCGAATTGACTCTGGATTAAATCTTAGGCGTATCTCTCCTTTTTCATGTATGAATATACTCAGTGTCATTTAATGTTTTTTAAAAACCTTTAATCATCCAATGTAAAGCTTCTTTTCTCTTCCAGCTGGGGCCTGATCAGGACCGGAAGCCTGAGGGCAGGGGGATCTGGTCTGATCCCTCCCTTCATACCATTTCACTGTCAATCTCCTTCCCAGTTCTCCAGCTGCTGTTTGGGCCCAGCCAGGCTAAGGAGGGCAGTCAGGATTAGATGAGCAGAAGGATGTCTTAGATGCCTTTCTGGTTTTAATCTCATATTTAATCCATTGAGTATGGCAAATGACGAAAAAAATGGGTTTTCTCTCATGGAAACTTTGTGGTAAGTGGAAACAAATTGCTGTAGTTAGCTCGGGCTACCATAATAAAACACCATAGGCTGGATGGCTTACACAATGCCTAGTTTCTCACAGTTCTAGAGGCTACAAGTTCAAGATAAAGGTGCCAACATGGCATCATGAGAGCTCCATTTCCTTGGCCTCATCAGAACTAGAGGCCCTATCTTCAAATACCATCACATTGTGGGTTAGGGCTTCAGTATATGAATAGGGGACAGACAGTTCAGTCCATTGCAACACTGCTGTTAACCATTCATTGATGATCTCCTAGTATAGAAAATGTCCTTTCCAGTCACTATTCATTATAGTCTCTCAGCTTGGCTTATGGCAGCCTATTCATACAAAACCTGTTGAGGATAACTTGTGCCTCCAGACAGGGATGAATTTTAAGTCCTTTCCTTATTTGTGAACACACTGGAATTTTAAAGGCAGAGAAGTTTGAATGTGCATCTAATGTATTCTGCACTGCCTTCATTTTGTAGGTGAGGACACTGATGCTCAGAGAGGTCAATTAATGATGCCTGCAGAGTTGGGTTGTTATCAGCAGAAATGGGAATAGAAATCAAGCCTCATGACATGTGTTTAAGGATATATTTTTATTGCATCACACAGATGCTTCTTAAAAATTAGTGACTGGAAAGTAGAAAATAATCATTAGCGGTGGGATGAAACCCTAGCAGATGCTCTGGTGAGGCAAAGCTTATGGCAGGAAGCAGAGACACAATTAACAAATACTGCTGTATTTGCCGTGAAGGAAGTGAATTTTATGACTTGTAACAAAACCCCACAAAGGAGAGTTTTGGCAGTGTTAGGTCAACTTTCAGCAGCCCTTGCTGGAGACTCCGCTTGTTTAATGTGCTGAACTGCCCTGGGTCCTCATGGGGCTCATTAGACAATGCCTATCGTCTTTAGACTTTGGGATTTGGAGCTTAAGCTACTTGTCCTATAAGAGGCAGTCTAGCAATGACTGCTAATGGTAAAGAGCAATAGATCATTGGGATTTAAATTAGGGAAGCAATCCAAATTCTTTTTTTGAAGATGCAGAGATATAAGGCAAGGCATGGTATCAAAATATGTTGTCAACTGTATTTTAATTATAGAAACTTAAATAAGCAAAATCACATGAGCTATATTTTAGTTTTTCCCCTTAATTCTGGTTGCCATGAAAAAATTTTTATTTTCTACCTGTAAGTCAGGAGATAAGTGAAACTGGGAGAGTTCTCTGTCCCTTTGAATGGTACAAATAATGAAATGACAGCAAAATCTAGCTCACAAATCTATAGGGCAAAATAAACTCCATGTAATGAACTCAGGCAGCCCTCCTAATGGTTGCTACTAATTTAATATTGAATTCACAATGCCTTAAATCTATGGCTTTCTTCTCAAGACCTCTAGGATTTGTAGAAAATTAAGTTATAAAATAAAGAAATGGGGAAATATCTTTGAAAAATGAATACGTAAATAAATGAAACCCTTTCAACCACCTCATGAGATCTGGTGATACAACATGTTCTCCTATCAAGTAGAAAGAAACTCCGAGGTTTGCTGTGTGGAATCTTTCAGTTTATCCAATTGAAGAAAATTTTGCTGATCTAACCTCACTGTCAATGTTGCCTTGGAATTGAGTGAGATGGGGTTTAATTTGCATTTTCTTTATTCCTTTAAATTTTTTGTATGGGAACAGCATTAACCTGTTAGAAAGAATCACAAATTTGATACTAATTCAAATAAGGGTTCATTATTTGAAAAGGCCTTTGGATTGTTCAATTTTCAATATGAAGCTGAAGTTGAGAATAAGTATAAACTAGAAGATGAGGCTGCACTTTGCTAAGCTGGTGGTGAGGAGGATTGGGAAATATATTCAAAATCCATTGACAACTGATGTACTTCCATTATTCATTCTTCTTAATGGACAGCTCACGGAATCAAGGCTTTGCTGTCTATATTCTAGTTTTCATTTTGTTGGGGAATTTTTATATTGGATGAGGATGAATATTTTGCTCTGCCAACAGTAATCATTAAAGAGAATGGTGCACACACACTCTGTAATCCATTTTAAAATATTAACCCTACAATGTCTTCCACTCAAAATTGTATTTAAAGACACTTATATTTTATTCAAGTGGTAGATTATATATAGGCAGTCTTGCTGGAAACTTTGTAATTGTAAGACTCAATAAAATCATATATATTTTTCCCCCAATCGTGAGTTTTCTGTCTATCACTACTTGTAATTTCTCCTTCTCCTATGAAGCAGGAAAGAGTAAGTTAGAGATAAAACAGTGATTAGAAAAGTGATGACGTTCATAGTCTTTCATCGGTCATTAGAAAGTGCACCCATCTATTTTTATTTGATAGCTTTTTTTTTTATCACATCATTTCTAAATCTGGAAGTTTGAAGACAGGGAGAGATCAGAGTTGGTAGCTAAAGGGAAAAGACAGGACAGCAGCAGGCATGCATTTGCTGAGCACAAGCAAAGCAGAGCCCCAGGACAATGGCTCTTGCCTGCTCTATTGCTTTCCACAGGATGACTACACCCTCTACTCCTTAGTTCGGTTTGTTGCCTATAGAAATGATAACAGATTATTGACTCAGGTTGATTGCTCTTCATTTACTTTGACACATGTTTCATGGTAAAATTATATTTTATCTGAGGTAACCTCAGAAAGCCTCCCTATCAGGAAGGTGCCATGGGATATAGTGGTAAGGAAGGAAAAGCAGGAAGGGAAAGTACTCAGGGCATTCATTCACTCCATGGTTCTTTGGGAAATGAAATTGCTGCCAACACATGTCACTTTGACCAATGCCTACGTGGATTTTAGAACTTCTTAGAGGCTGCATTAGTCAGCAGCTATGGCCATCACCAGCTAAGCAGCTGAATGATTCTCTGCTTAAACTGAACATAAGCCCAATTAACAGAGAGATGGGAAGTAGAAAAAAGCAGTTGTTTTTTTCCTATGACTTTTACAGTCCATTGAGGTGCCCTGTGAAGACAGGGAAGGTGTAAAGGAATTGTACTTTTGTCATGTCTGTTTGTTAAAGATGAGCAGCCAAAAATGACAGGCTCCTTCTTATAGGGAAAAAAAAAAAAAAAAAAAAAAGCAAGGTTAAAAAGTGTCTTTTCATCTCAGTGAAGCAATGTCATTGCCAAGCATTTAAGAAAGAGTCAACTGCATGTAATAAATATCAGTTATACCAAATTTGAAGAATGCAGAGGCTGCACATTATTGCCTTGAAAGCTAAAAAAAAGTTTTCTTCTTTTCTGAAATCAGTGACCCCCAAACTCTGTCATTAGTAACAATAATTAAAAGGTGCTCTAAGAGGGAATGGATGGATGATTGCCACTAAGAGGCACATTCTCATTAATTTATTACTGATTTTTAACTTTGCTTCATTAGGACATGTCTGTTGAAGGCCGTTTAGGACTCAGGGGATATGCCTGCACATCACATTGCCTCCAGATTGGTTCCAGGAGGGAGGATCATTTCAGTTTGTTGTTCTCCATGGACCTATATGTGCAGAGAGGTGAAGGGAAAACTACTGCCTTGTAAATCTTCCAACCATGGATGTGGTCAACTTCTTTAGAATGTTTTTGGGACAGACTGAACAAGCTTTTAGGAATAGTTCTAGAAAACAATCATCAGCTAGGCAACTTATGAAGCACTTTGAATGTTATCAATGGTTCTGCCTCAGAGAGAAGTATGAATAAATCTCAACCCTGTCCCAGAAAAATCAGAAACCTGGCATAGAGGATTTTGAAAGCACCTGAAACAGAAGTCCCCTTGTTATCTTTTATATTCTCTGTTAGCAGTTGTCACATACTTCATGAAGACTGCCTCAGGGAGAGGGTAAGCACTCCAAGATGTCTGATAGTAGAGCCTCATGGCAGATGCCACCAGACCTGGAGTATAGTTTTTATCTCAGAGATGTTCTCTGAATGAACTCCCTCAGCAGAACACTTTTTTTTTTCTTTTTAAAAATATTCCCTGTGAAATAAATTATTTCTATTAACTCTCTGCCTTAGGGCTAAACATACAGAACTATGTCTTTTGGTTTCCCTATGGATACCTCTTGTGAAGAGGCTGTAAAGACAAAAATTGCTCTATCCCAGAGTTGGGCTACCACGAAAGAGAGTGGAATCAGGCATTTGTTGGTTGGCTGTGGCATAATTCACTAGAGCTTATCTTTGTTTCCTATAGAAAAGCAAATGCCATACCAAATGCCCTTGAACTTCATTTGAAAGGATCAGCGATTTAGAAGTCTCCAGGGTGAAATTTTCCTCATTGCTACATTGCTTTCATCTCCACAAAGCCTAACACAAAACCTGGTATAAAGTAGACCCTGAGTAAATGAATAATTGAGTAAAATGTGGGTTCATTTAATGAATGCGATGGTCGTTTATACTTTTTTCTCCATGGTGTTTTGTATAGAGAATGTGATTTAAGACCATCTGAAATAAATTCTTGAATAAAAACTGGAAATTATATTTGTTTTAGCAATATAATTAAAGGAAAGTACTATTTTCTTTAATTTGGCAGAAGATTTAGAAATCTGGATTATGCTTTTAGGAATTTTTTAACAAACCTATTAAAGACAAGAGAACCCCCAGAACTACCACAGTGAAAATAAATGCACAAAATGAATCCATTATCCAACACTCACAAAGCACTGTTTACCAATAATTAACAAATCCAACGATATTAAGAACTTAGCCCCCTCTAATGGAGCAGACCACAGGGAAATATCAAAGAAGTGCTAACAGCTGGCTTGTTAATATACTCAGTCTTTTTTCTTTTACAAGAAAAAAACAAATGGGAAAGCACAAAAGCAATTATACATAGTTCTGTTTAAGATTAGCTATAAGAAATAAAAGTACTGACTGGATTGATCATATAAACTTATTCCAGATCACAAATTCTAATATTGGATAACAGGTTTGAAAATATTATCAGCTTAAGAAGTGCTAATATTTAAGCAACTGATTTCATTCTTTAGCAAGTACTTTACTAAGAGGAAGACCCAGCCACAGATCCTGACTTAGGGAGGAGCATTTATCTCATTAAGTCACTGCTACATGCCATCTGTTTCAAACCCATGTGAACAAACCCTTCAATAGCAAAAAGATCATGAAGAATGACAAATTTCACCTGTGTTTTTATATCTTGTTTATTTTCAGCCACTACAAATATATCTGAACAGGTGGAAATGAAAGCCAAGTTCAATGCTAATCCTTGTGAGAGGACCAAGCAGTCCTGTCTTTCAGATTCCCTCTCCCCTTTCTCAACATTTCCTGGAAACTCAAATCAGATCTCTTCTGAAAAGTCATATGGTCAAGGAAGCCTTTCCTGACTCTCAGGTGTGGAAATCTCCCTAGCTATGTGTATTGCATTTTGCCTGGATTATGACGTGTATAAATTTCCAAGGTGATAAGACAACATTTATCTTTGGCACAGTTCTGTTCTTTCCAATACTCACTGGAGTGCCTGGCACATGGTACATATTCAACCAGTATTAATTACATAAATGAGCAAATGAATGAATGTAACCTTAAATGGTGATGATAGTGTTTTCTAGCATTAACTTAAACTAGGTAGAGATTTTTAGATGGTATTTAATGGTTATTAACTGAGAAGATGCCTTTAAAAACACTTTTTCATCAGCAGAACTTCATGTTTATTAAGCTCAGTATAGATACTCTGCATTGTACAATGTGCCAAGGGTCTCAAAAACATGTCTGTCTCAGTTGTACCCGATTTATTTAGCATATTTATACATGTGCCCAGGTGTGCAAACATGGCAACTGAATCCTCTCACAAATCCTTGCGTTAAGATACCTAAGTTTATTTAAGATTCCTGAGTTGTTGTAATGGCTCGTTCTGAGAGGCTACATATATCTCCTGAAGTTTTAGAGGTAGTTTTAGACCTGAAGCTAATCCAACTAATTATTATGAATCTGGAAATCATCCTTTGAACCACCTCCTTCCAGCTGTTTTTAGTAATAATTTTCCTAATCCTATTAGACCACCTTCCCTCTGCTAACAAATCACGATGAAACACAGAACGCAAGCTGAAGGAATCTTCCATATACATGTGCTCATCTGAGGCTACTGTCGTCTGGCAAATAAAATTTAAGGCAAAGGACTGCTAAAATCCAATTCTACTAAATGGAGAAGCATTATGATTTATTACCTTATACTTTGTGTAGTAATCAAACTACTTCAGTTTAAGTATGTCTGAAACAAGTATATAAAATTCAAAATTAATGTTCACTTGCCTTCATGAATACTAAATGGCTTAGATAGTAAAATACTATGGGAAAGGGGGGAAATAGTTTAAAATACCATTAACCTTTACTTCTATTTTACTGTTTGGTGTCAGGGTGGACTCTTGATGTAGTTTCCATCTTTTAGCAGCTCTTGTTTTTAAATGGTCATAGCATAATGAGTTGAGATTGTGTGAAACATTTTATTAGTCTCGTTTTGACTGACATATTGCTTCTCAACTTAGTTTTAGTTCCAAGAAAAAAAATATAAAATTTTAAATACTTAGAAGCAGTCTATTAACACATATTTTTATGTTATAGACAGTGAAAAATATATGAGAATCATGAGAAATCACTTTTCAGTACACAATTTACTGAAAAGACAACTACGTCACATAGATATGATTAGCATTTCATGGCAATTTAAACAGATACACATAGCACTTTAACTCACCACAATAGCAACAGGAGGTGGATATGAAAAAGTACAGTTAAACACTGTGTACTACAGTTAATTTTATGCAGTTATGATTCTTTGTGTTTGTTTATATTTCTCTGATCTGCAAATGGCACCCATGTATGTTTGGTGTTTACAAAAATTTTGAGAAATTTAAACTTTTTATGATAGATTTGCTTGTACCTTATGGTAGTAAATGGGCTCAAATGATCTCCAGTTGGGAAGTAAAGCATCTTTGGCTACCACCATATCTTCCCTGACCATACTGGATCTTAGTGCCTGATCCTCCTCTAAAGCAGCTAAGCCTCGATCTACTCGCTACACTTAATTTTGCCCAGGATCAATACCTAATATGATACTAAGTAAATAGAGGGTGCTGATGAAAGAAGTAAATTCATACAGAATTAATGAAATAGGAAAGGAAGTTTCAATCATGTCTAAGTACTAATCTATTAGGAGTGATAGAATAAAAAGTGAATGAATAAGACTATTTTCAGTGTGGACTAATGAAATTAGGCTTTCATGGATGGAACAATTCCTGGTGATGATTATTAAGTAAGTTTGAAATCATGAAAATGTGCTGTGGAAATGGAGACATGATCCCAGAACTCTGAATGTTCTCAATTAATTAAGTAGCAACCAACTTGCTGGCAAGATTTGGGACTCAAGGAAACCTGTGACCTAGATCTCACAGACATCAGTGAATTGATGAATGCAGGTAAAACTTGAAGGGTGCAGAAGGTAATAGCCAGATAGCCAGAGTTCAAAGAGGAGAGACTTTAGCTCTGAGAAGTCAGAGCAATGGACCAGTGACTGGAAAGACACATGTTTTTAAGTAATGAAGAATGGTAGAAAGCCATTTTTATCAGACAGAGAGAAAGCAGGCACCACTGCAAAGCAAGGTGAGTTCTGTAGGGATGGGCCAAGTTTCCATAATGGAAAGGAGGTAGAAGGAGTTTTCTGTGATGAAAATGAGAGAATGGAGGATGCTAACTGGCAGTTTGGTGTCCCAAATCTAACCTCTTGCTATTTCTGTGAGCTGCCGCTGCCCATATCCACAGCCCTTGATGTGAAAGCCCAGCAACCTCACCTTCATAAAGTTTCCAGATTTACTAATAAAAGTATGGAATGGCCAGTTAAATGTGAATTTAGGGTAAATTACAATATTTTTAGTAAAGTTTGCCCTATGCTATTTTGAAACACACTGGAAGAATTCATCTGAAATTCAGACTTAATTGGGTGTCTCCAACAGGCACAAATTCAAACTATTCTGCAGCACTTCTCTGTGAGATTAGGTGAGACCCAATCTTTGTATGAAAATGGACCCTGGTTTTCATCTCTTCTCCCCATCGAGCTTCCTCCACCCTCTTATAGGTAGGTTTCCCTCAGTAGTGAGTCGTGTTTACAGGACTCATTCTCTCAGGGTTTGCTTCTGTTGACTTTGAATCATGACAGGGAGTTTATTCAAAGTCAGACCAAATAAATCATTGAAAGAATTTGAAGGGAGAAAAAAAAAAAAAGAATTTGAAGGGAGATAATGGGACCAAGGAGTCAAAAAGGAAACAAAGGGAAGGGAGATTGTCTCAGTTTTACAAATGAGGAAATCATCACTTGGAAAAGCTTAACTTGTCAAGCTAATCCAATTAGAAAGTGGCAGTGTTGCAGTTCAAATATAAATCAGGCTGGTGCCAAAGGCTTTGTGTATCTTCAAACAGCTCTCTTTCTCTAAGAAGGGGTTGAGTGTGAGTTCTCTTGTATGTACCACTGAGCTCTACCCACATGGTAGGCATATGTTGTCATAGGAAGAATCCTGGGTTATATTTTGTGGAGTTCCTCAGAGAAAGAGAGCCAAAGCAACAATTGAATTCAAGATCTGAGGCCTTAAAGAATCAAATCTGTACAGTCAGTAGAGTCCAGAGCAGGGAGCCTTCTAGGTGCTCCGGGTGCTGAACTTGTTGGTGGCACTTCTCAGTGGCCAGTGAGTCCAGAGTTGGATGGAAATCAGGCTCGCAAATGGTCTTAATGTAGAACACATATCTGCTTTCAGATGATTTCCCAATATGAATGACTTATATGCTTATCTACTGCTTTTCTTCCTTTTTATTTCAAATTTTAACTATGAAACACATTCAAAGTTAAAAAAATTACAGTAATTTTTAGATTAAAGCATGAAGACATTATTTCAAAAGAAAAGTATGGTTGCTTAAAAGTGCCTTGGTGATTTATATAGCACTGTGATTTCTTAACTATGATCTATTTTTTCTTTTATTCCTGTTAATACACATTTCTTAAATATGAAATACTAGTGATATTTAATATGTAATAATAGTTTGTATTTTTCAATTGGGAAGGATTACAAGTTCGGTGAATGTGAGGCTGGGGGATGTAAAATATATCTTTGGCATTTGGACAGCTGTGGCTCCAAAATTTGGAGTTAAGAGGCAAGCAAAGAGTGTTTTATTGCCAGTATCTAAAACAAATTTTATTGGAAACTTTTATGTTTGTAGGTTTGAGTAGTTTTTATAGTGAAGAGTTCTGAAAACTGCCATAAAATTTTGCCTTGGGGGTTATGATTACATTTGTATCTTTCCCAAACTTATATAAATAAAAAAGACAGTTTTTACTGTGAAAGCTTAAAAGGTTAGAGAGGTATTTGGACTGTGATGAACCTTTTATAGGTTTGATGTTAGAAGAATTTATTTTAAAATATCAATAAAAATACAACTTTAAAGAAATTGCAAGAAATGCAACATCAAAGTTTCCATTCAAATAGACTCACTAAAGACAATTTAATTAATTTATTGTACTGTTCAAGCTATCTCTAATTTTAGCTGATGCCACCATTATACATGGTTAGGATACATAATTTACAGTGTTCTTTGATGGATAGGTAGTATTAGGAGGTAGAATTTTCCTTGCTAGGCTCTTAAAGTATAGGCTGGACAATCACTTGGCTGGAAATTATAGAGGAGATCAAAGCATCTTTGAAGAGATCAGGGGAACCCTAAGATCCCTTTCCAAACCAGACAATGTGGTTTTTAAACTGCAAGAGGGTGATCTTTTAAACACATTATGTGGAAATCACCTCTTTCCCCCTCTTCCTTTATACCATGAGTCTTATCTTGTGAAAATTGGTTTTATTCCAAAGCAGAAGAGGAGGAAGAAGGGAGAAAGAAGGGGAGAAGGAAAGAGAAATGAAATATGTGTAGTATAAATAAGATGTCATACATGTTCTAAGATAACCGTGTAAAGAAGGAGGTATTTCCTCATTTTCTCAATGATGCACTTGAGTCAACACAGAGCTAAAATCCACACCTGAGTCTTCTCGATACAGACACCTGTACATTTCTCCATTATACTAGCTTTTAAAATTTTATTACTTGGAATGAAAGGTGAGGTAAGGAGTGAGGAAGTGATTTGCTATGGAACAGCTTGCCAGTTCATTATAACTCTCAGATAATATGAATCTCAAAGGAGATTGTATAGATATTTCTAGATCAGTCAGACAATCAACAAATGTCTCTGAGACATTGATTGTGAGTCAGACACTGTTCTGGGCACTGTAGATATAGCAGTTAACAAAGTAAATAGAATTCTTCCTTTTAGAATGCTTAAATTTTAGGGGCTGTGAGGATGGTAGAGGGTGTAAACAAGAAACATAAATAAAACAATTCCAGGTATTAATAAGTGCTTTGTGGAGTGTGGGGTGGGGGCAATGTCAAGAGTGACTTTGTTTTGGAGAGAAAAAAATTAGGTAATGTCATGGAGGCAACTTAAGAAGTGGCAGTCAGGGAAAGTTTCTTTCAGGAGAGTCATGTGAGTTGAGATCTGAATTGAAGGGTCAGCATAAGATGTGAGATAAAATCACTGCTATTCAAGAACCAGAAAGTGCCAAGAGTCTGTACTGAGACCATCCCTGGCATATCCACAGGATAGAAAGTGTAGCTGGTAGCATGAGAAGAAGATAGTGGAAGGAGCAACAATATTCAGGGAATAGCCAAGGGTCAGTGTTTAGTACTTTCTGGACTGCAATATAGAGCATAGAAATTCTTCTAATATGACAAGGAGGCTCTAGAGGAGTTCAAGTAGGAGAGAAATTATGGATATTAGTTTCTCTTTGAATGAACATTCTATTTTGTACACTATAGAGAAGTAAGAACAGATTCAATGGGGAGCACCCAGGGGACTATTTCAATCAATTATCTAAGGCAGAAATGAACAAGGAAATGTGTAGTAGGAGTGCGAGCAGTAGTCAGATTGTGAGGTACATTTTTGGAAAAGGTTGACATAGGTAGATGTCATATGATGAGTGACAAAAAGAATAAAGAATGACTTGTAGGTTTTATTATCTAATTATATGAGCAAAATTTATGGCATTTACTAAAATGGAAAAAAATATAGAGGGAAAGGAAGACAGAATTGCAGGATGAGATGGGAATTGACAGTTCTGTTTTGTCAGAGCTAAGATTCAAGCAAAAGCACATTGACTTCTAAACAAAAAAGTAAATTTTGTTTTGTTAAGAGTGGGAGGAAATGCAAACTAAAACTACACTGAGGTTTCATCTCACTCCAATCAAAATGGCAATTATCAGGAATACAAGTAAAAATAAGTTTTGGTGAGGATGTGGGGAAAAGGGTGCACTCATACATTGTTGGTGGGACTGCAAATTGGTGGAATCACCCTAGAAAGCAGTATGAAAATTCCTTAAAACTCAGAATGGAACCACTATTTAACACAGCTATCGCACTCCTTGGTATATATCCAAAGGATTTAAAATCAGCATACCACAGTGATGCAGCCACATCAAAGTTTATAGCTGTACAATTCACAATAGTGAAATTATGGAGCCAAACTAGGTGCCCTTTGACAGATGAATGAATTAAAAAATTGTGGTATATATACACAGTGGAGTATTACTCAGCCATAAAGAAGAATGAATTTATGACATTTGCCAGTATATGGATGAATCTGGAGACTATCAAGCTAAGTGAAAGAAGCCAATCCCCAAAACTCAAAGGTCAAATGTTTCCTCTGATATGTGGAAGCTAACTTACAATAAGGGGGTGAAGGAGAATAGAAATTCAGTGGATTAGACAAAGGAGAATGAAGGAAAGGGAGGTGGAATAGGAATGACAGTTGGATGAATCTGATATAACTTTCCTGTGTATATATATGAGTATACAACAGTGACTCTGACTCGCACCATCATGTATATCCATCCATGAGACTAGGGTCCTAATTAGAATTAGGACTTCATGCTTGTATGATTTTATCAAGATGGACTCTCATGTATAACTAAAAAGAACCAATAAAATTAAGAGTAGGAGGGGCTAAAGGTGACAAGAAAGGGTGAGTGAGCCTGGTTTGTTGACAGCGTTGAAAGCCAAGCTATGAAGTTTGGACTTAATCTTGTAAGTGGCAGGGAAGCTCATAAGAATTCTTTTCAAGAAAATTATATGATTAAATTTGTGTTTTCAACAGTTGTGGAGACTAGAATGGACAGGTAAAACACAAAAGAGAAGAATAAAAAATTAAGAGCCTCTTATGGTAATTCAGAAAATAGTGAAGAAGTTACCCCATCAGTGGGGATGGAAAAGAGCAGTGAGAAAGGGTGTCATGAACTGTTGGTGAAACATCAGCACAGGTATTAGTGATTGGCTGTGATGCGGTACAGGAGAAGATAGGCTGCACATTGGGTTTGGTACTCTAGTCTTAGAAAGAGAAGATACAGGAAGTTCAGGAAGAGAAATAAGTAACATTTCACCAGAGATTATAAATTTGGTTTAGAATGTGCTGAACTTAAGGTACTTAAGCTATTTGTGGCATCTTCCATATTGATCTCTTTCAATAGGTATCTGAAATACAATATTCTTAGAGCAGTTGGGTCCAGAGATAAAAATTAGGTAGCTACCATTTTAGATGTGCTAGCTGAGGTTATAGAAGTGGACTGAAAATGATGCTACAAAATTTAGGGGACATGAATTTGGGATTTGCAGTAAGAGATGTCTGGGATTGTCATGCTATCCCCTGAGTGACATCTTTACAGGGTCAAATAGTAAGCACCGGAACTACTTCAAAAATACAGGCAACAAAGGAAATTTCCCTGGAGTGTGTGTCATTCTTTTGTTAGCCTATTTCCACTTTTCTCCTCCTCTCTCATTATCTTACCATACAAATCCTTGTTCAAATTATCCCTCTCCCTCCTCTTCAGTTCATTCTCTCCTTCCTCCACGTGCACATCCCTTCTCACTTGTATCTAAACATCTTATAAGATACTCAGCCTTTTCATTTCTTGTATTAGTAAAAACTCTTAGAGAATATTAGGGATCTAGGAAGAAAATTACCTTTGAATCCACCTTATACAGATGAATGGGGAAGTCAGCATGGTTTACCAGAAAAATCAGAGAATGTTTCCAAATCACCTGTGTTTTAAGTCCAGCATTTTTACTTACTAATAGTATGAACTAGGTCATTCATGCTAATCCATTTGAATCTCTGTATTTCTCATAAGAATGCTCATCTCACAACACTGTAACAAATATTAGATGGAATGATACACGTGGATGTGTTATATAGAAGAAGGCTGTGCCGTTTTAAGTCGTCTCCTCCTGTGTGGCTTACTCAATAAATATTTCTCAAATGAATGATCACCTGTCCTCTGGATTCTTAGATCTGCCCCTATAGATCTGTCAGTCTCTATAAAATTGTTTTTTGAAGCATTTATAGCTGCCAGCATTTCTGATCTTAGGTGTGTTTTTTAATATTTTTGGTTGCATTGACTTTTGTCTTAAATAACAACTAAATTATTATGTAAAATGTATATCACACAGTTGTTATTCAATTAACAATGATATTTACTTGTTTGCTTTTGTTATCCTTTTTTCTGCAAGTATTTTTTCGTTCACTTTTCAGCTATATGCAAAGGACATAAAATATTTAAAATACTCTACATAAAGCTAAACATAAACGTAGTGAAGGTTATCACAGTTACATTCTCATTCAACTATGATTTTTATATGGCCTACTAAATTGTGTTTACCTTCTAACATTTTTCCTTACTGTAAAATATTCAGAATTGATTTAGAGGCTTGTCTTAAAACCTTGAAACATGAAAACCATGGTTATTTTGTATACCCTATTAATGGACCTCTCTATATAATCATACAACCTCAAAAAGAGCACTGTATTATAGCTTGTAGCTCTCTTGTTTTTTCTGTAAAATACAATAAAGCCCCACTGTAAGCCATGGTATTAGATTTGGTTATATTCAGGCAATATTTACCATAAACAAATGGTAGAGATTAATAATGATGAAAACACAATACTAGACTATAGACTTCATAAAAGCAAAAGCAATGTCAGATACTTTTGCTTTTATATTTGCAAGATCTAGCATAGAAATCACCCATAAAAGCTTATGTTGAACCAATGAATTTGTGTTTAGCAACTAGAGAGTGATTTTATAACTATTGCCTCATGCAATTAAGTATTTCTTCCTCACTAATTTGGAAAGTACATTTATTTTCCACTGGCTTCTTCCTGTCCCTTCCAGGTTCATTCCATTCCAGGATCTTTATCCTAAATATTCCTTGTAAGTATAATGTTCTTCCCCTGTAGATTTTTAATGCAGTTTGTTCCCTCACTTTGTTCAAGTCTCTCCTCAAATGTCCTTCAAAGGGCCACTCCTTGCCCTACCATTTAAAGTCTCTCCCTACTTTGTCCTGAATCATCAGTCTCTGTCACCTTTTCTTAACATTTTTTGTTTATAGAATTTATCATAAATTAAACATTTATTTCTACACATGTTTATTGTCTGCCTCCCTTATTAGAATTAGAGTCAGTGTGGGCAGGAATCCTGCCTGTATGGATCACTGCTACTTCCCCAAACTTACAGGAGTGCCCGGAAAACATTAGGTGCTCATAAAAATTGTTGAATTGAGAAATGTATTCCTGATTTTTGTGGTTTATTAATCTCCCAGTAATCCTGGAAGATCTTTGAGAGGAGAAATTAAATTTTGTATATCATCTGTCTAGTAGGGTCAGAGTCACTGAGAAAATATTTAAATTGACTTTTACTGGTTATTTGTTCTAATTCAGGCATTTATACCTCTCATTTAGCCCTTGAAAGAACTTTCTCAGGTAGATATTATTATTCCCATTTTAATGATAAGGGAACAGATTCAGAAAAATTAGTAATTTCTTAAGAATATTAAGTTAATAAATGACCCACATGGTACTCAAAACCTGTTTATTCTGTCTCAAAACACTATGCTGTCTATCACTAAGCTGTGCTCTATTGAATATGGAATCCTTTACAACACTCCTGACTGAAGAGTTGTATTTCACTTTTATCTTATCATCCAATAGCAAAATTGTCCAGTCTTCCTAAAACTAAACCCCAATCCATGCTGCCCTCAGAAATGCTCTTATATTGGGCACATCCTTTCCACAGTCTCTAAAACATTCAGACTCTAAACAGCTTCCCTGCACCTACAGTCTCCCCAATTTTCTTGTACTGTAATTTTTTCATTTAGAACACTTTACTACCAAATCTTAACCATCTGAGTTAAGCTTGTCTAAAGTTTAATCAAGCTCTGAGGATTGTTAAGGTTGTCTTGGTCAGCACAAATAGGGGATCATCAATGTATACCAAGTATTTCTATTTGTAAAGTGAATAATAATTATGTCCTTAGCTAATATTGGTAAGTGAATTTGGGTATTTATTTTAAAATAAAATAAAATAAGTTTGCCTTATGTGATCATTACTGTAGCTTAAAAGATGAAATAATGGTCATGAAGCACAATGAACGTCCCTTTCCTCCATTCCAGAACTTATTATCCAGTGAGGGCTCTTTGGTAGCCAATTTCCTCACCATGTCAACAAGCCCAAAGGACCAACTCTCAAGTGAACACTCCAGGCCTTCTTTATGATAATTCTGTGCATGGAAAGGATATTTTAGAAAACTAAAATTTGCATACTTCAGAAAACAGCACTTGTTATTGAATTCAATAGCTGTGTTCCTTTATGTTTTGAATATAGAAGTTCACAGGATCTTATTTTAAATCTCCTGGTGGGATTCATTCATTCAACTAATGTGTTTGACAAATATGATAAAAGACAAGAAAGACTTAGCTCAGCAGACATCTGAGGGAACTCTTCTGAGCAGAGAGAACAGCAGTGCCAAGTCCCAAACATGGGATCATACCTGGTGTTCTTAGAATGCCAGGAATTTAGTGTGGCTACATCCAGAGAGGGAGGGGAACAGTATATACAGAAAGGTAGCAGAGAGTCCTCTCCTTGAAAAGGACTGCATAGACCCTACAGCCTAAGTAGAAGCTAGAGGAACTATTAACAGATTATTGAGGTAAATTACCTTTTAAAGCAATTACTTATTGCAGAAGCAATACTTTTTGATATATGGACCACTTATCAAACTATCTGTTTTATGAGTTCTGGTTTGGGTGTATAATATATTTTATAAGAGTTCATATGATATTGTAAAACAGGATATCCACAAACAAAAGAATGAAATTGGATATACCATACACAAAAATTAATTCAAAATGGCAAAGACTGAAACATAACAACTGAAACTAAAAATTTTAGAAGAAAACAAGGGAAGAGCTCCTTGACATTGGCCTCAACAATGAATTTTTGGGTACCGCACCAAAAGTTTAGGTGACAAAAGCCAAAGTAAACAAGAGAGACTGCATCAAACTAGAAAGCTGCACAGCAAAGGAAACAACAGAATGAAAAGACAGCCTGGAGGTTGAAAGAAATTACTTGTGAGTCATATATTTGACAAGGGGATAATATTCAAAATATGTAACCACTTACAACTCAACAGCAAAAAAACAACCTGATTTTAAAAATGGATAGAGAGCATGAATAAACATTTCTTCAAAGATTTTTCTTTACTTTTTTGTTGGTGCCTTATAATTATACATAACAGTGGGACTCATTATGCCATATTTGTGCATGCACACAACAGAATTGATCCATCTCATTTCCCAGGACCTTCCCTTTCTCTCCTCTCCTCCCTCCCCCATACTGCTCTTTGCTCTACTGATTTCCCCTCCATTATTATTATTATTGTCATTGTTATTTTAATTAGTGCATTTTAATTACATAATAAGCAGTATTTATTGTTATATATTCATACTTGGACACAGCATGATCTGATGGATTTCCCCAGCACTTCACCATACCCACCCTTCATTCCCTCTGGATCCCCCTTATCTACTCTATTTGTCCCACTTGTATTTTTGATATCCCCTTTTTTATTCTCTCTTTCTCCTTCTCTGTCTCTCTCTGTCTCTCTCTCTCTAGTTTCTGCATATGAGAGAAAACATTCAGTCCTTGAATTTCTGAATGTGATTTATTTCACTTATCATGATGTTCTCTAGTTCCATCTATTTACCAGAAAATGACACAATTTCATCCTTTCAAATAGATTTTTAAAAAAATGGCCAACAGGTATATGAAAAAGTGATCATCACTTATCATCAAGAAAATGCAAATCAAACCACAATGAGATATCACACGTGTTAGGGTGGCTATTATTAAAAAGAAAAGAGATGGCAAATGTTGGTGGGGGTATAAGGAAAGGGAATTCTTATACACTGCTTTTGGGAATGCAAATCAGTGCAGTAATTCAGAATAACAGTATGGAGGTTAGTCAAAAAAGCAAAATCTATGACCCAGCAATTCCTCTGCTGGATATACATCCAAAGAAAATAAAATCAGCACCTCATAGAGAAATCTTCATTTCCATGTTCCTTGTCGAATTATTCACAACAGCTGAGAAATAAACAATCTATGTCAATAAATGAATGAATAAAGAAATTGTAATAGATATAAATATACATAATAAAATATTACTCAATCTTTTAAAAGGAGGGAATTCTGCCATTTGTGACACAATAGCTAGAACTGGAGGACACTATTCTAAATGAAATAAGCTAGGCACAGAAAGAAAAATATTGCATGATCTCACAAGTGAAATCTAAAAAACATTTTGATTATAAAAACAGAATAAAATGATTACCAAGAGTGCATGTAGGGGGAGCAAATGGTATCCTGGGTGCACCCTATGTTTTGAAAAGACTCTCTTTTCAATGTTGAGTTGACTTGACTTCTTTATAAAAAGAATACAATTAGACTCTATAATGTTACTATGTAGAGAGACTCTATTTTGTTCTATTAATCTATTTTTTTTTTTGTTACCGGGGAATGACTCAGGGGCACTTGACCACTGAGCCACATCCCCAGCCCTATTTTGTGTTTTATGTAGAGACAGGGTCTCACTGAGTTGCTTAGCACCTCACTGTTGCTGAGGCTGGCTTTGAACTCATGATTCTCCTGTCTCAGCCTCCCTAAGTGCTGGGATTACAGGCTTGAGCCATCGTGCCCGGCTTGTTCTATTAATCTATATCCTTATACCAACACCATGATATCTTTAATACTAAGTCTTAAAATCAGATAGTGTAAATTCTTCAGCTTCATACTTGTTCAAAATTCTTTTACTACATAAGATTCTTTGATTGTTGTATATGAATTTAAAAAATCAATGAAATTTTTTCTGGATTGTATGGACTTTGTAGATTAATTTGGAGAGAATAAACACTACTAAAGTTCATAAACTTTGTATACATTTAAAATGTACATCTATTAACTTTTGCCTTTTTATATTATAGTAACTTTATATTTTTCAGTATAATGGTTGTATAAATTTATTCATAAATATTTTATACTTATGATACTTCTGAAAATGGTGTTTAGTTTCACTTTCTAATTGTTTTTTGTTAGTCAATAGAAATAAAAATTGATTTTTCACATTATTGTATAACCTATGACCTTGTTGTATTCAATATGAATTCTAGTGCTTTTTATTCTTTAAAAAATTTCTTAGAAAATTTTATATTAATAATAATTTTGTTTATGAATAAAATGTCTCACTTTCCAATTTGTATGTTTTGTATTTATTTTTCTTGCCTTTTGCATGATCTGGAACTTTCAGTAAAACCTTTTTTTTTAATTTTTGGTACCAGGGATTGAACTCAAGGGCACTTGACCACTGAGCCACATCCCCAGCCCTATTTTGTGTTTTTATGTAGAGACAGGGTCTCACTGAGTTGCTTAGTGCCTCGCTCTTGCTGAGACTGGTTTTGAAGTCGTGATTCTCCTGTCTCAGCCTCCCAAAGTGCTGGGATTACAGATGTGCATCACCATGCCTGGCTCAATAAAAACTTTTCTAGAGAATGGTTTCTTGTCTTGCTTTTTAGGAAAAGTACTGACTATCTTATCATTATGTATGGTATTAGTTATAGATTTTTTTAGATGATCTAGTCAGTCGAAGTTCCTATCATTTCCTAATTATCTGATCAAGTGTTATTATAAATAAATATTGGTTTTGTTACTTTTCCTATATCTGTTAAAATGATAATATAGTGTTTTTAACTTTATTTTGTAAATATGATGAATTTCATTGTTGGATATTCCCATTTTCACCTAGCTGTGTATCCATAGGATAAAATTCACTTGCACAAAATATGCTATTCTTTAAATGCTGATATTTTAATCAGGGTTTTGACACCATGTTCATGAAAATTTTTTTTATATTTTTGTTTGGTTTTGATACCATGGTTATGCTAAGTTTTAAAATGATTGACAAGGCTATGTTCTCCTGCTATTCTATGAATGAGCTTAAGATAATTCCTCTTTAAATCTTTAATAGAATTTACTAGTATGAATATTTGACATTCAGTTTTTCTTGTGAGAGTTTTGATTATTACTTCAATATCTCAGATAGTGGTAGGCCTAGTTGCATTTCCCAAGAAATTCTTATTTTACCTAAGACAGTGAACTTATTGACATAATGTTCAAAATATTTCACTATGTAATATATGTAGGATCTGAAGTGAGATCTTTCCTATGTATGATACCTATTGAAGTTTCTCTCTTTTAAAATTTTTCTTACTAGGATACTATCAATTTTATTAGTCCAATAAACATTATTAACTAATGTTTGACTCCAACTTATCTATTGTTAACCTATTTTCAATTTAATTAATTTGTTTTTATCTCCATTATTTTCTTCCTTCTACTTGCTTTTGGCTTAACTTGATTTGCTCCCTTCTGAATTTTTTAAGGCAGAAA
The DNA here is from genome assembly GCA_004024805.1 of Geosciurus inauris. NCBI lineage: Eukaryota > Metazoa > Chordata > Mammalia > Rodentia > Sciuridae > Geosciurus > Geosciurus inauris. Next base: position 86,777 of record PVHX01005156.1, on the reverse strand, counting down.
ACTTGATAATTGATTTTATAAATTATTGTCTTTTTTACTATTATTTTTAGTTTTAATTTATACATAGTCTTGTATATGAAATGTATTTGATGCATGTGTTTGTGTAATGATCCATTTGGGATAATTACATATCTATCATCTCAAACATATCTCATTTCTTTGGGGTATTTTCAAGACCATCTTTACTAGCTATTTTTGAATATTCAATTATTCGTGTCAACCATACTTATCTATAGTGTTATAGAACATTAGGAGTTATTTCTCTTATATAACCACACACCTGTACCCATTAACCATCCTCCTTCTATCCCTTTCTCCCCAAAACCCTTTCCTGTCTTTAGTAATCACTATTCTAATCTCTATTTTTTGGAGATCAACATTTGAGCTTCCACATATAAGTGGGAACATGTAGTATTTGTCTTTCTGTACTTGAACTTTTTCACTTAACATGATATTCTTCAGTTCTGTTCATGGTATTGCAAATAGCAAAGTGTCATTTTTTTTGTGCCCAGCTGATATCTGTTGTGCACATATATCAATTTCTTTACCCATTCACTGTCAATTTGTACTTAGGCTGACTCTGACTCTATATCTTGGCTATTATGAATAGTACTACAATAAATATAGATATCTCCCTGACATAGCAATTTCAATTCTTTAGGATATATATCCAGTAGTAGGATTGTTAGATCATATGACAGTTGTTTCTAGTTTTTTGACAAAACTACATATCATTTTCCATAATGGCTATACTGATTTACATTACTGCCAACAGTATAAAGGAGTTCATTTTCTCCATGTCTCAACCAGCATTTGGTATTTTCTTTCTCTTTGATGATTGTCATTCTAATAGATGTGAAATAATGTATCATGGTGGTTTTTATCTGAATTTTCGTGACATGAGCATTTTTTCCTATATATGTAGGCATTAGTATATTGTCTTTTGAGAAATATCTATTGAAGTCATTCACCTACTTTTAAACTGGATTATTTAAATATTTTTTGTTGAGCTATTTGAGTTTTTTCTATATTCTGGAAATTAAATTCTTACCAGTTGAATAGTTTGTATTATTTTTTATTCATTATGTAGGTTGTTCCTTCACTTTGTTGATTGCTTCCTTTGATATACAGAAGATCTTCGGCTTTATATAACCCTATTTGTTAATCTTTGCTTATGTTGCTTGTGCCTTTGGGATCACATCTAAAAAATTTTTGTCCAGACCAATGTCCTTAAATATTTTCTTTCAATAATTTAATAGTCTGGAGTCTTATGCTCAAGTCTTTGATTCATTTTGAGTGATTTTTATATATGGTGAGAGCTAGAGGTTTAGTTTCTTTGCATATGAATATCCAGTTTTCCCAGCACCATTTATCGAAAACTATACTTTCTCCAGTGTGTGAAAATCAGTTGGTTGTAAACAGTGGATTTATTTTTGGGCTCTCTATTCTGTTCCATTTGACTAGATCTGTTTTTATACCTGTACCATGTTGTTTTAGTTATTATAGCCTTATATTATGTTTTGAAGTTGGGTATTGTAATCCCTCTGGCTAGGTTCATTTTGCTCAGGATTGATTTGGCTATCTGGAGTCACTTGTGGTTCAATTCAAATGTTAGAAATGTTTTTCTATTTCTGTGAAGAATGTTATTAGAATTTTAATAGGAATTGCATTGAATTTGTAGACCAATTTGGGTAGTATGGACTTATTCACAATATTAGCTCTTCAAATCTAGTTCATCCTTGAACGCTGGATGTCTTTCCTTTTTTCCTTTTTTTTTTTGCTCTCTTCAATTTTTATCATCAGGGTTTTTAAGTTTTTATTGTACAGATCATTGACTTTCTATGTTAAATTTATTCCTAGGTAATTTGTTTGTTTTGCAGATATTGTAATATTGCTTTTATGATTTTTTTCTCAGCAATTTTGTTATTGCTATAAAATATGATACTGGTTTTTGTATATTGATTTCGTATACTGCAAACTTACTGAATTCATGTATTAGTCTTAACAGTTTTTGGTGAAGTATTTAGGTTTTTCTAATTATAAAGTAATATCATCTGCAAACATGGATAATTTGACTTCTTTTTGTATTTGTATACTTTCTATGTTTTTATTGCCTTATTGCTCTGATTAAGACTTGTAATAATATATTTAAAAATGATGTGCACTTTCATTACTCATTTAATTTCAGCTTTTTCCTTATTTCTATGATGTAGGCTGTGGATTTATAATATGTAACCCTTAATGTGTTGAGGTACTTTCCTCCTAATTTTTAAAATTTTTAAATTCCTAATTTTTGACTATTTTTATCATGAAATGAAATTGAATATTATCAAATGTGTGGCTTTTTCTCATTTATTTAAATGATAATATGGTTTTATCCTTCATTCTGCTTTTGTGATGGATGTGTTTATTGATTTCTGTATGGTAAAATATACTTTTGTCACCTAGAGAAAAATCTCTCTGATCATGGTGCATAATATTTTTATTTGCTAGTATTTCATTGAGAATTTTTTCATCTATGTTCATCAAGGATTTTGGTCTATAGAGCTGCTTTATGGTAGTGTTCTTGTCTACTTTTGGTGTCAGTCATACTGGTCTCTTAAAATGAACTCCCTCATAGTACTGTTTTTTTTTTTAATATTTTTTTAGTTGCAGATGGACACAATATCTTTATTTTATTTATTTATTTTTTATGTGGTGCTGAGGATTGAACTCAGTGCCTCATGCATGCAAGGCAAGCGCTCTACCGCTGAGCCACAATCCCAGCCCATAGCACTGTTTTTGATGTATCTGGTAGGTTTTGTATATTGCATTTCCATTTCAATTCATTTTAAAACTTTATAAAATTTCCCTTTTGGTTTTTTCATTGACCAACTTATCACTCAAGAGAATGTTTAATTTCCACGTATTTGTATAATTTATAAAGTTCTTATTGTTGATTTCTAGTTTTATTCCACTGTAGTCAAAGAAAGTACATGATATGATTTTCATATTTTTGAATTTTTTAAGGCTCATTTTTTGTACTAATATATGGTCTGTCCTGGAGAATGTTCCATGTGCTTATTAGAAGAATGTGTATAAAACAGCTATTAAATGAAATGTTCTGTAAAGATCTGCTAAGTCCCTTTGGATTATAGTATAGATTAACCCTGTTTTTTCTTTGATTTTTTTACCAGATTGTCTGTCTATTGATAAAAGTGGAGTGTTGAAGTTCCCCATCATTAATGTATTAGAGTTTCTCCTTTAAGATTTAATAATGCTTACTTATATAAAATTATATGCTCCAGCATAGAGAACGTATATTTTGTTATTTCCTCTTGTTGAATTGATCTCTTTGTCATTATATAGTGGCCTTATTTCCTTTTGCAGTTGTTGATGTAAAGTCTATTTTATTTGATATAAATATAGCTACTTATGTTTGTTTTTAGTTTCCATTTGCATGGTATAACTTATTGTATTTCTTTATTTTCAGTGTATGGGTGTTGTTACTGGTGAAACAAGTTTCTTATAAATAGCATATCTTTGGGTTGTCTTTTTGAAATGAACTTAGTCTATGTCCTCTAATTGGGGAATTTTATTCATTTGCATTCAAGACCATTATTGAATAAGCAAAAACATCATGTTTTTTTCATTGTTAATTTTATTCTGGCTCTTGTGTATCTCTTTTGCACTTTTTTTCCCTTATAGTTGTTTATCTTTGTGGTCTGGTTGTTTTCTATATTAGTACTGTTTGATTATATTCTGTTTCTTTTTTATATATTTGCTATACTGTTGAGTATTTTACTTCAATGTGTTTTCATGGTGAAAGTTTTCATCCTTTTATTTACAGTGTAGGTTCTCCTTAACTATTTCCTGGAGGTCTGGTCTAGGACTACTCTCAGTTTTTTCTTGATTTCTTTTTCATTTTTGAAAGAAAGTTTTGCTAGATATGAGAATTCCTGATTGACAAAATTTTCTTTCAGAAATTTGAATAAATCATTCATTTTTTTTTTCCTGGTCTTTAAGTTTTCTGCTGAAAAAATCTGCTGTTAGTGTAATGGAGATTCCATTGTAAGTGACTTGATGCTTTTCTCTTGCTGATTTTAGAATTCTTCCTTTCTTTTATAATTTTGAACTTTTTTTTTTTTTTTTGGTTTACTCTCTTGGGAGTCCTTTGAACTTCCTGGACCTAAACATCTATGTCTTTCCCATGATTTGGAAAGTTTTCACTTGCATTTCATTGAATAAGTTTTCTATGCCTTTTTGTTTGTCTTCTTCTGGACCACCAGTAATGTAAAATCTCTCTTGATTAATGGTGTCCAAAAAGCCTCAAAGACTTTTCATTCTTTTATTTTTTCTTTCTCTTTTTCATTTATTTGACTGTGTTATTTCCAAAGACCTATTTTCAACCTTGGAATTTCTTTCTGCTGCCTAATTAATTCTGCTGTTAAGTCTTTCCACTCTATTTTTGTTTCATTTAATAAAGATATTTTTAAGCTTCTAGACTTCTTATTTTCTTTTATTTCCATCTTTTTGCTGAATTTCTCATTCTTAGTCTTATTGGTGCTCCTAATTTTGTTTAATTGTTTGTCTATATTGTCTCACATCTCATTAAGATTCCTTAAAATCATTTTTTTGAATGTTGGGTAATTCATCAATTTCCATTTATTTGGGGTCTGTTACTAGAGAGTTATTGCTTCTGCATGATATTACCTTGTGTTTTCATGCTTCTGATGATTCTATATTTATTTTTGTGCATCTGGTGGATAAGTTAACTTTATCAGTTTCATAGCTTGGCTATCACAGTGAAAGACTTTCTGTTGACAATGTGTTTTAGGGTGTTGATTGTATATGCTATATTGGCTTTGGTTCATATAGCTTATTTTCTAATAATTTTCTATTTAAGCAATAGATTTCTTTCCAAACACAGATTTGGTTGCATCAATCCTTCAACTTGTGACAGAACAAGATTTCATTATCACTAATTTCAAAATATCTAGAAATTTCTTTTGTGGTATCTTTTTGAACCAATAGGCTATTTATATGTGTGCTATTTAATTTCCAAATACTTTTAATTTTTACATATCTTATGTTATTCATTCCTAGCTTAAGTCTAATGAGGAAAGATAAAACATTCTGTAAGATCTCCATCTTTTTAAATGAACAGGGCTTCACTTATGGCCCAGAGTATGGTCTATCTTCTTAAGCATTCCAGATATACTTGAAAAACTCACATTATCATTTCTTTTTATAGTTTTCTATAAAATTAGTAAGGTCATATTGGTTGAAAATGTTGGTCAGATATTCTATATGTTGCTTTTTGTTTATTTTAATGAGGGAAGAGAACTAAAATTCTTCATATATAATTGCAGATTTGTCTAGTTCTGTTCTTCATTCTTTGCAATTTTGCTTCATCTAATTTGATTTCTGTTTTTAGGAAATATATATATTTTGATTATGTCTTGATACATCAGTTCCTTTGTTATTATATACTATCTATCTCTAATAAACATTAATATAGTCCTATCAGTTTACTACATTTAATTATTAAAACAGTGTTTTCATTTTATTTGTCATCTTATTTTTAAAATTCTTTCTGTGTAGTGATTGTTTCTCAAATTTATTATCTCTTGGTTGTTTTGAGTAATGAAGAAAAGGTACAATTCTGTTTTTCATTGTAGTTGTGACTATTTTTATAAACAAATTATAATGTTAAAACTTTTATTGTACATTCTCTGTTAGAAGGCAATGTCTAATGAATACCCACCTTAAAAGATTAATAAGGTGCCACAACTTAACATCACTTTCATTTCCCTTTTTCTTCTGTTTCTCAAATTTTGTTAATTCTTAATGAAAAAAATCATATTATTACAATTTGATACATGGTTGTTCAGTGATAGCCATAGGTCCAGGTTTAAAGTAATTTAATGATTCCTGCCACTCCTATCACACTATGCCCCACGGTTGATTAATTTATATCTTCAAGGTAAATTGAGAACTTAGTTCTGGGCAATGTGCCAGGATCAGATTCAGCAGTGGGTAGGGCATCAACTAACTCCCCTACCCAATAGCTGCTCCCAGTGTAGTTAACTGGAACTTCCAAATGAGTAAAGAAAAGTTGCTTCAGTTTTCTTATAGTTTCTATAATGTTCATATAAAAAATATCATTTCATTTCATTCTTTTACTTTTGTTGAGATCTCATTCTAATAGTTTGGACCCTCTATCAGCACTCCAGTCTTATTATTTTCATTTATGTTTCTAGGCATGAATACCTGACATTTTAAGTTTCTTTTCTATTTAATTTTTATGACTTCACAAGCAGCACTCTTCAGTTTACCTCTGAGTAAAGAATCTCTCCTGTCTCATCTACTTCATCCACCCCCGTGTATTTGTTTTGAACATTTGGATTTGTGCTGTTCAATTTGTGTGAGTTTGAAATGCTAAGGGAAATAATTAGACAATGGAATCCACTCAAATTTTAAAAGCTTAATTATGTTTCCAATGTTCTATACATTGTCAAGCACATTTTGTTGAATCTCAGGCAGTTATCAGGAAGTTCTGTTTGTTTGTTTGTTCAAAAAGCATTTGAGGAAAGAATAAAGCATTATTTCAATCAATGTGCTTACAGTTCTCTTTCCATTCACAAATCATTACTGCTGCTTTTCCAAGTTTTCCTGTGAGAAGGTATTCCCTGTGATATGTATTTTCTTTTTAAATGGGCATTCACATAGCCAAATGGGAATCATAGGGAAGTTCCAAAAGGTAGAAAACTTTATTTCACTTTAAGTCAGGAGTCACCGAACTTCCCATGGTAGGCTATGAAATTAGTTTGCTAATTTGTTCTTTTGTGAAAAGAAGAGAGAAGAGGAAAAGGGTTATAGTGGATACCTTTAAATCTCCCTTCAGAAAATCAAGTGGTTTATCATCACCTGGGTAAGACTGCTTGCAAAGACAGGAAATGCCACCTAAGCTGCCTTTTACAAAGTATATTAGTTTTATAATTATAATTCACATATGCCATATTATAATATGTATTATGAAATATGTAATTTGCATTATACAATTATCTTGATAAAAACTCATATTTTTGGGAAGTTTTGCAATGTATATTAGCATCTTAAATATTTCATTAGGTCTTCTAAAACTAAGTCCAGATATCTTTATTGAATTTTTTTCCCTAAATTGGTGTTTTTTGTTTGTTTTGTTTTGTTTTTGTGATTCTGGGGATCAAACCCAGGACCTTGTGCTAAATAGCCATTAACTATGACCTTATCCCTCTTTTCTCAACTAATCTCAATTTACTTTTCTGCACAAAATATCAAATAACATTTTTGTTGTTTTTCTAGGAAACCCAGTTTGAGGGACTTGCCATAGGGCAACACTTCCCATAAAGCCTTTTCCTTTGAGATCTGAGTTAATAGTTTAAAAAGAAATAAAGAAGGTGACAGAGACTCCTTTTGTTTTATACTTGACTATTGATCAACTGGAACACACAAACCCAACTCTGAAAGAAAAGGAATGTGTGACTCCTTGTCCTCCAAATTTTTTTTAAAATACTTTTTTAGTTGTTGTTGGACTTTTATTTTATTTATTTATATGTGGTGCTGAGAATCAAACCCAGTGCCTCAGGCATGCTAGGCAAGAGCTCTACCACCAATCCACAACCCCAGCCCCCAAATTTTTATCATACACTGTATCTTTTCTAAATATTAACACCACTGTATGTCATTGTAATGCTTAAAAATCCATTTTAACTAAAAATCCTATTATAAGTTCACTCTGAAGTATTAATTGTTTTAAAAAAAAGTAATTCTAAAGATATTTCTGAAAGAAAGAGGCAGCAGTCAACACAGGGTTACTGACATCATAAGGTAAGTGAACAACTCTGGATAGTTGAAAGAGAAAATTCCCTCAAGATAGAGGTTGATAGACTGCTACAAGGACAAACTTTCCTCATAGGGGACAGACAGATGTGAGTGGTGGGAACGTGAACAATTCCATAAAACAAGCTCACTGTGCTAACCCCCACATGCTTTATCTTTTGAAAAGCAATTTACCTGCAGTCTTCCCTGGGTTACATTGACAGAATATATTGCATTCTTCAGTGAACATCTGAAGGAAAAATGCAGGCTCCAAAATACCAATAAGAAGAACACAGTTATCCTGAAGTGTGTGTGTTTGGGTGGGGGGAGATTTTGTAACTTTTACACAAACCAGATCCCAGAATTCAGGAAGATGAGGATAATTCCCCCTAATGATAAAATCTGTGACAACAGGTTTCAATTAGAACCAGTTGGCATGGGCCAAAGCAACCTAGAGTTGTAATGGCAATGAGGACTTGAAAATTTGATATCATCCTGCTGTCAGTCAAAAGCCAAGAGGTTGATGTGGGTGCCAAGTGCTATATTGAATAGAAGTGATGAGAGTGAACATCTTTGTTTTATTCCTGATTTAAGAAGAAATGCTTGTCATTCATCCCATTCAGTCTGATATCCTCGGGTTTTCATAGATAGCCTTTATTATGTTGAGGTCAGTTCCTTCTATTTCTCATTTCTTCAGGTTGTTGTTTTTTTTTTTAAATCATGAAGTGGTGATGAATTTTCAAAGATTTTTCTGTATCTATTTAGATGACCATGCCATCTTTGTCCTAGGATCTATTAATTTGGTATATTACACTTATGGATTTGTGTGTATTGACCATATTGTATCCCTGGAAAGAAACCAACCTTATCATGGTGTATGATGTTTTTGATTTGTTGTTGAATTCAGTTTGCAAGTATTTTATTAAGGATTTCTGCATTATGTTCATTAAGGATATTGGTTTGTAATTTTCTTTCTTAATGTGTTTATCAAGTTTTGGTATCAGGTATCAGGGTGATACTGGCTCTATGGAGTGAGTTTGGAAGCATTCCACTCCTTCTTTCCTTTCTCTCTCTCTCTTTCTTTCTTTCTTTCTTTCTTTCTTTCTTTCTTTCTTTCTTTCTTTCTGTATGGGGATTGAACTCAGGGACACTCAACCACTGAGCCACATCCCCAGCCCTATTTTGTGTTTTATGTAGAGACAGGGTCTCACTGAGTTGCTTGGCACCTCACCTTTGCTGAGGCTGGCTTTGAACTTGCCATTCTCCTGTCTCAGCCTCCCAAAGTGCTGGGATTATAGGCGTGTGCCACTGTGCCCGGCTCCATTCTTTTCTATTACGTGAATGTTTTTGAAAAATATTATGGTTTAGATGTGAGATGTCCCCCAAAAGCTCATGTGTGAAATAATACAAGGAAGCTCAGGGTGAAATGATTGGATTATTAACCTAATCCATGTGTCAATCCATTGATAGGGATTAACTGAGTGATTAACTGAAAGCAGGTAGGGTATGACTGGAAGAAGTTGGTCACTGGGGACATGCTTTGGGGTTTATATTTTGATGTGGCCAGGAGAGCTCTCTCTCCCTAAGCTTCTTGGTAGCCACGTCCTGAACCACTTCTCTCCACCACACTCTTCTACCATGATGTTCTGCCTCACTCAAGCCTCTGGGAATGGAGTTGGTCATCTATGGATTGAGACTTCTGAAACCATGAGCCCCCAGATAAATTTTCCTCCTCTAAAATTGTTCTTGTCAGGTCTTTTGGCCACAGCATAAAAGTGCTGACTAAAACAAGGAATATTGGTGTTAGTCCTTATTTTAAAATCCAATAAAACTCAGCTACGAATCAGTCTGAGTCTAGGCTTTTATTTTTGGGAGGCTTTTTATTACTGCTTCAATCTTACTGTTACTGGCTTGTTTAGGTTTTCTATTTCCTTTTAGTTCAGTTTTGGTAGATCATATGTGTCTTGAAATTTATCTATTTCTTCCAGATTTTCCAATTTATTGGAATATAAATTTTCAGAATAGTCCTAATGATTCTCTGTTGTCTGTCTAATATATCCATTTTCATCTCTAATATTATCGTGTCTCTTCTCTTTTGGATAGTTTGGCTAATGATATAATAATCTTGTTTACCTTTGCAAATAACCAACTCTTTGATTCACTAATCCTGTATATTATTCTCTTTTAATTTTTTATTTCATTAATTTCAGCTCTTGTCTTTATGATTTCTTTTCTTCCTATGGTTGAGTTTGGTTTGTTCTCATTTCTCTCAGATCTTGAGATACATAATTAGGTTATTTAATTGAGATATCTCTGATTTTTAAATATAGGCTCTTATAACTAAACTTCTCTTAGTACTGCCTTCACTATATCCCAAGATCATAGGATTTTGTATTTCCATTTTCATTTGATTCTAAACATTTAAAAATATGTCTCCTTGATTTCTTCAATGACCCACTCATCATTCAACATTGTGTTGTTCAGGGCTGGATATGTAGCTCAGGGGTAGAGCACACATATGCCATACACAAGGCTGTGGGTTTTAAACCTAGCACCAGAAAACAACAAAAGCATATTGTTCACTCTCCATGTAATTATATAGTTTCTGTAGTTTTTCTTGTTGATTTTTAATTTCATTCCATTATAGTCTGAAAAGATGCAAAAGTCCATTTAAATATATTTTTTGAAATTTGCCAATACTTGATTTGGGTATTAATAGATAATCAATTTTTGAATAAAGTTCCATAAGTGGCTGAAAAGAAAGTATATTTAGCTGCTGTTCAATGAAATATTCTATAGATGTCTGCTAAAACTATTTAACTTATAGTATAAATAAAATTCACTGTATCTTTGTTAATTTCTGTCTGCATGATCTATCTGTTAGTAATAGTAATGTATTGAAGTCCCCACTATTATTGTGTTGGGGCCTATCCATAACTTTATGTTGAATAATGTTTACTTTATAAAATTGGGTGCATTGATATTTGGGTCATATATTTCAGTCATTATATCTTCTAGTTTGATTGTTTCCTTTAACACTACGTAATGGCCTTCTATGTCTCTTCCAACAGATTTGGACTTGATATACTTTGTCAGATATGAGAGTAGCCACTCTTGCTTGCTTTTGAATTCCATTTTCATGGAATATTATTTTCTATCCTTTCACTGTCAGTCTGTGATTCTCATTGCCTGTAAGGTATATTCTTGGAGGCAACATGGAGTTGAATCTTTTTTGTTAAATCCAATCTGAAAGTTTGTCTTTGAATTATAGAATCAAGACCATTCACTCTCAGTGTTATTATAGAGAGATGTGTATTACTTTCTATCATTTTATTTCTTATGCTTGAATCATTGTTAATTCTCATTTGCTTATCTATTCTAATGTGATATATTCTTTCCCATACTCTCTTAATTTTATCTTCCTTTTCTGTAAGATTCCTTTAAGTATCTTCTACAATCCTTAGTAATCATGAATTCCTTTAGTTTATGCTTCTTTTGGAGGATTTTAATATCTTCTTTAATTCTGAAGTATAAATTTTCTGGATTTAAAAATCTGTATGGACAATTATTGTATTTTAGGGATTAAAATACATTATTCTATGCCTTCCTGGACATTACATTTTCTCTTCAGAAATGTGGTATTATTTTGAAAAATTTCCCTGATTTTGAGTAATGGTGCTTCCATCTTATAAATTTTAAAATTTTTCTTTTGTTCTGAATTGTCGATATTTTAATTATAACATGGAGTTCCTTTTTTGGCCCTGTTCATTTAGAATTCTAAATGCTTCCCATCCCTGCATATACATGTCTTCCTCAGGATTAGGGGGATTTTCTATTATTCAGTGAATACATTTTCTATACCATTGGTCTGTATCTCTTCTTTTTCCATGACTCAATAATTATGAGTCATGTTTAGCTTTTAAATGTTGTCCCATAACTCATGTCTATTCTGTTCATAGTTACTTACATTTTTTCTTTATTACAATCTGAATGTTCTAGTTCATCTACCTTGTCTTTGAACTCTGATATTTTTTCTTCTGCCTAATAGAGTCTATTTGTAAAACTTTTGATTGGATTTTTTATTTGACTTGTTGAATTTTTCATTTCCGAGATTCCTGATTGGTTCTTTTTCAAAATCTCTGTCATTAAAATGCTCTGTTATATCCTGTATGTCCTACCTCAGTTAATTTTTTAATTCTCCTTTTAATTCATGGATCATTTTAATCACCAACTTTTAAAATTGTATTTCTGTCATTTCCTCCACTTCAGTATTTTTTTAATTATCAGAGAGTTTAACTTTTGGATGTGTACAATTCCCTTGTTTTCTATGTTGATATTTGTGCATCTGCTGGGATGGATATCTCTTCCAGAGATATGTGGATAACATTTTAGTGAGGTTTTTTCTCTTTGCTTTGTGCCCCAGGTTGATGGTATTTTTCAATGTCAACATAGGGACTCAATATGTTAAAATTACTATGATCAATCCCAATTGCTTTTAAAGGAGATAATAATCACCATTAACTATGACTTCTTGAGAGAAACCATACTAACAAGGCATAAGACTTTATTGAAAATGTTCTTTAGAACTCCATTAATACAAAAGTGCAAATGGTGAGTAATACTGTAGAACAGACTGAAGTTAAAATTAAAATTAAAAAAAATAAAATTAATATCAAACTATATAGGGTCTGAAAAGGAAGGAAAAAAGAAGCAAAAAATGGTAGGGGGAACTGAAAGAGATACAGAAGAATAAAAAATGAGATGACTAAAAGAAAAAAGAGGAAAGAGTATTAAAATTAGAAAGAAGAAAAATAAGATATTGAGGATAAATTCAATGAAAACATTAAAAATACATCATATTCTATTAAAGTATACAATATTAAATAATGGAGGAGGGAATATCAAACAAATCAATACAGAAGATAATACAATGAAATAAAAATTTTACATAGAAAAGATTAGAATTGCTCAGGTTCTCATGCCTATCTACACAGACATCACCCAATCCACTTTTGGTATAAACAATAGGCTGCTCTAATAGTCCATGGTGTGCCAAGACAGTAATGTCTTTTCTTGTGGCTGAGAGGAAATGGTTCTGGAGTACCATAGGCTGGTGGCAAAACCCTTCCTGAGCATCCACTACCACTTTACTGCCTTCACACTGCCATCAAGAGCAGGTAGCTGTGGCAAGTGGTGGCAGTGGTAGGTAGTGGTGGGCCTCTGTGGCTTTCAGCTGTGGGTGCCTAAATAACTTTAATTTGAAAACAGTTGTCCCATGACCTTCTTAAGAGGTTTCCTGATACTATAATATGTCCTTCATATTGCATCATGTCCTCCTTAAAATGGCTCCCAGATACTGTACTGCAATCTTCTCAAAATGGCTCCTCAGTACTATACCATGATCTTCTCAAAATGGTTCCCTAATACTGCACCGTAATCATCATAAGATAGATCTCTGAAACTGTAGCTGGGATTCATATGCTACGAAGTAGGAATTATCTCCCCAATGCCAGTGTGCTATAAAGATTCAAAGTCTCCTGTCTGGATAGCACCTCTGCAAAATGTTTAGATCTGAGCTAGTTGTGTCCTCCAGGTCTCTGCATCTATTTGTTTTCCCTCTTATCTCTACTTCTGTATCATGCTACTAGGTATTCATAAATGTGGTGCTCTACCACACCCTCTGTTTCCTTATATAATGCTCTAGGGTTTTCATTTTTTTCAAACTGTTCAAAACTAGCTTTTAACACCTTCCCATAGTCACATATACCTTAAAGAGTCCTTGTTTTTCAGTCATTTTGAGTCAATAATCTGATGGAAGAGTTGGCCATCAGTTCATCATACTGAAATACTCCCTCCAAGAAATTCATAATGGTCTCAGAGTTTTCAGTCCATGGCCAATTGACTCTACTGTTTTGGGGTCCGAATTGAGAAAGGAGGAGAGTGCATGATTGAGGAGGTCTGTTCATCTCTATGTGGCAGGGGGAACAAAGAGCAATAATAATAATTTTTTGCTAGATATTTAAATATGTGTTGAAATTATGATACATATGGCATTAAACTATAAGGTAAGAGTAATTAAAGTTAGATGATAGAATAAAATAGAGAAAAATAGCCACACATGTCTACTATTATAATCAAAATAATAAGAGCAGATATTATGAAAGAAAGGATCAGTTAATCTATAAAGAGAACTGGTATTATAATAAAGAACTTCTTTAGACCAAAAGATACCATAATTAAGATCAAATGGTAAATCATAGGTTTAGGAAAGATATTGCTAAAACTAATAAATATTTAGTATATATGTTATAATATACCAAACTCTTACAATTCAGAGATGAAATGATTGTACATACTCCATTCACACCACAGTTGAAAGATCCCTGAAGATAACCTGTTTTGGGTTAAATACCTCAGGGGCAATATGAATCACTGGGTTAAGATCTGAAAGGCATTGTATTATTCTTTTTCTTTCCTTTTTTTGTTTTATTTGTTCTTTTTAGATATACATGACAGTATATTCTTTTTTAAAAAAAGAAATATATTTTGACATATTATATATAGCTGGAAGGCATCCTACTTTAAAGGTAGAGAGAGGGAGAAGAAAAACCAAAACCAAAATGACCCTAGGCTGTTTTGGGTAGTTCTTCTCCATCTCAAGATGTTACATTCCCCTGCAGGGACAGGCCTGGGCTTTTGCAAGCATTTTTTCCCTTATCTCAGGATGTTGAATTCCCATTACATTCTAAAGTTATTTTTGAAGAGACCTACAACTCTTCAAGGCCACCTGGAGAAAACTCCTATAAGTCCCAGTTTTTCATTTCACTAACACTCAATTTTGTCAGGAATTTTAATTTTAGCTATTATCATGAACGTGCAGTCATATGACATTATCATTTCAATTTACATTTTCATTAAGAGTAGTGTTTTCAAGCATTTATTCATACACTTATTAGTCATTCATGTATTTTGTGAAGTATCTGAAGTGTTTTGCCCATGTTTTATTGGATTGTTGTCTTATTTTTTAGTTGTAGGAGTAATTTGTAGAATATGCCTTTTGTCAGACTTACATATTGCAAATATTTTTTTTCAAAGGGTAGTTTACCTATTTATTTTCTTAGTTATGTCACTTACATAATTTTATCAAAAGATTTGGATGAATTGACATTTAATGTATTACTTTGTTGTTATATAAGCACATCATATTATTTATAGATGATTCACGTAATGTATAATAATCTACTTTATCTTTCTTGTAAATAAAATTTTCTTGTAAAACTTTTGTTTTCCCTGCAGTTGTTATTTGTCTTACATTTCTATTCATTTAATCTCAGACATAGCTATCTCTAAATCTCCCCTAACTTTATGCTGAAAATTCAAATCTTCTTGCAATATGTTCAAATGTAGGATTCATATTCCTCCCCCTTCCTATTCGAGTTAGTAACGTTTCTATCTAAGCCTGATCTAGTGCTATCATCCTAGAATTTTTTTATCCCCATGACTCTAGAAATCTCCTTCATTTATCTACTATATTAAACTAGATTTTTTTTTTAGTTCCCTGAACATCATCCTGTGACTGAGTGAGAAATGATGCATAAAACTAATGTTTTTTGAAGAATTATGTGCTTGATTAGTTTTAAAAATTTTTTTCTCTGACAATATAAGTAGATATAAAATTGTAGGTTAAAATATTTATTTTCCTTAGAACTGTTTAGGTATTGCTTTATATCCTCCTGGATCCCCATGTTTCTGTTGAATGATCTGTTTTAGCTCTGAACCCATACCCTTTTATGATCGTGTGCATGTACATGTGCATGTGTGTGTGTCTGCATGTGTGTCCACACGTGCATGTATTCTTTCTTGCCTTCAAATAAAGGCTCAATAATCATCATTATTTGATTGGTCATGTTTTTCTGAATTAATAAACTAATGGCTGAACTGAGGGACAGTCATTTCAGACCAGAGGCAGCATGAAAAAATCTTAAGCAAGAATAAACTGATACTGTTGAAAATGAAAGTAACTTAATTTGTTCAATCCTAAAATTTCTCACTGCAACCTATGAGTAATTGTGAGCATTTGATTTCCTTACAAAATTTTCTTTTTTAAAAGGAAATGTTATGGAATTCATATCTATGATATTTAAATTTCTGCTATCATATACCGAAGTATTAGACTATTAAATGGATAATCTCTGAAGTCAATCTGCTTAGTTTTTACAGGTAGAATCCTAAATATTTCTGCCAGTTCAATTAGAATATTATGAATTTCTTTGGGAAAACAATTTCATTTCCCTGAATAGCTCATCATTTTTCTTCTGGGCTTTTTCACATAGGCTATTTAGGTGAATATTAAAAGTGTGAATAGAAATATTTGTACCCATGATGCTACAGATTGGCATCTTTAAAAGATGAGAGAAACTGCCAAGTCTATCACTAATCAAGTTTCATAATTTACAACCTGTGCAAACTGTGGGCTGAGAACCACAGCAGTTGTGCTGAGCATTTCTGGGAAGTTACCATCAGCCCAGCACCAATTATTAAAACCTCTTGCACACATTAAAGCTATAAAGATTAAAAATATAGCACACTTGTCATTAAATATTGATGACTTCATGTAATATGCATTATATACAAAACAATGTCCTGCCACTCGAGCTTTATCACCACCCTACGGAAAATCGACAAACCCAGAGTCCCACATCAAAGCTCATTTTGGCAAAGCCAAGGAACAACTTCCTCATGCAAAATAAACACAGATGTTCCACACTCAGGCAACTGGCTAAGAGGAGATGGCACATAGGGGGATGCAAGGCTCTGTAAAAGATAGTGCCTCCTCACACAGCCCACATTCTCTTTTGTAGAGGCTGCAGATCCTGTGTAAAAAGACTGATCTTGTTTTTTTTTTTTTTTTTAAAAAGCTTTTTTCCTTGACTATATGGCTGTGAATACATTGAACTGGTTCTCTGTACATGTATGCAGAAGTATACAAACACTGTCTGAGGATGTCAATTTGGATGTTTTTGAGCTGTAGGGAAGAACTAAATTTCACATGTATCTTAAGCAGTGCCTTTCTTGCCAGTGATTTATTGATCTCTGTCTGTGAGGTATAATATTAATAGCCATATTAATTATAAGAAGGTCTGAGGAAGGAAAAGTTTCTAGCCTCTTCCATTAGCTGACAGTTAATGCTGGGTGGTTCCAAATGACCAGACAGCTGTAATTGAGTTCTCTTGGTTCTTTCATTCTCAGATAATTGCAGTAGATTATCTTTGCTAAACAAACATTCCTGGGGCTCAGATGTACTATTCACCAAAACAAAGAGTTGTAAAAGATGAAGGATGCATGCTTGAGATTTCTGATATATGCCCTAAAATTGCATTGATATTGAATTATGACCTATTAAAATATCTACTCCTGCCAGGCACGGTGGCACATGCCTGTAATCCCAGCACTTTGGGAGGCTAAGACAGGAGAATCACAAGTTCAAAGCCAGCCTTAGCAAAGGTAAGGAGATAAACAAATCAGTGAGACCCTATCACTACATAAAACACAAAATAGGGCTGGGGATGTGGCTCAGTGGTCGAGTGCCCCTGAATTCAATCTCCAGTACGAAAAAATATATATATATACTCCAAATGGGATTTTCCCTCTCCCCTCATATTTGCTCCCCTCATATGTGCTTGGGAGGATAAGATAGGGTAGGATTAGAAAGAGAAGGATAGGCTTTAGATGTTAATCTGTTTTTGGAACTAAACAAAAAAAATTTAAATATTCTATCTTACAATAGTTTTGATTCAAAATATGTCTGAACCTTATGGGAATGTGGAGATGTTTAAATACCAACAAAGTCTTCCTGTATTCTGGCAGCATTATTGTCTAGGTTTTAATGAGTAATGGACCCTAGTAATCATATCATAATTAGTAGTAAAAATACATGGAAAGTATTTTAGGAAATAAATAAACCA
This sequence comes from Geosciurus inauris, assembly GCA_004024805.1. Classification (NCBI taxonomy): domain Eukaryota; kingdom Metazoa; phylum Chordata; class Mammalia; order Rodentia; family Sciuridae; genus Geosciurus; species Geosciurus inauris. The sequence continues at coordinate 68,970 of PVHX01005156.1, read as the reverse complement.
GGAGTCTTGCCCATTGTTTCCCACCATGTTGTATTTTAAGTATCTCGCACCATGCATGGCAAACAGAAGTTCTTAGGCTCTGTACCCTTTCTCTGTTGTGCTGTGATTATTTTTGTTCTTTTTTGTTCTCTTTGTTGCAGTGTCCTTCATACTTTTCTAACAATGCACCGTTATCAATATCTTGAGCACGTATCCCAGATATATATTTACTTTTTAAAAATTAAAAACAGATGAGGGGTTGGGGCTGTAGCTCAGTGGTAGAGCGCTTGCCTAGCATGCATGAGGCACTGGGTTCAATCCTCAGCACCACATATAAATAATGAATAAATAAAATAAAGATCCATCAGCAACTGAAAAATATTTTTAAAAAAAAGATGAGGCAAGATAAAATTTTTGGTTTTGTTTTTTTTCTTTTTTCTTTTGTACTGGGGATTGAACCCAGGGGCACTTTACCCTTAAGCCACTTCCCTAGCCCTTTTTATATTTTACTTTGTACCTAAATCTTTAATATGGAACATTTCTAAATATTCACTTTTCAATATGTCTTCTCTATAATCCAAGACATTTTCTCACTTATTAAAGTACTTTCTTAACTATCAATGAGGTGAACAGAGAGCCTACATTCTGGTAGCAAATTTTTGCCACACGCACATCAGATAGAGCACTGATCTCCAGGATCCATAAAGAACTCAAAAATCTCAACACCAAAAAAACAAACAACCCGATCACTAAATGGGCAGAGGAGCTGAATAGAAACTTCTCAGAAGAAGATATACAATCAATAAACAAATATATGAAGAAATGTTCAACATCTCTAGCCATTAGAGAAATGCAAAGCAAAACTACTCTCAGATTTCATCTCACCCCAGTCAGAATGGCAGCTATCCAAAATACAAGCAACAATAAGTGCTGGCGAGGATGTGGTGAAAAAGGTACACTCAAACATTGCTGGTGGGATTGCAAACTGGTGCAACCAATCTGGAAAGCAGTATGGAGATTTCTTAAAAAACGTGGAATGGAACCACCATTTGATCCAGCTATTCCACTCCTCGGCCTATACCCTAAAGACTTAAAAACATCATACTACAGTGACACAGCCACTTCAATGTTTATAGCAGCACAATTCACAATTGCTAAACTGTGGAAGCAACCCAGATGCCCTTTAATAGATGAATTGATAAAGAAACTGTGGTACATATACACAATGGAATATTATTCAGCAATAAAAGAGAATAAAATTATGGCATTTGCAGGTAAATGGATGGAATTGGAGAACATTATGCTAAGTGAAGTAAACCAATCCCAAAAAATCAAATGTTGAATGTTCTCTCTGATTAGTGGATGCTGATACATAAGGGGGGTGGGAATGGGGAACATAGGAGAAATGGAGGTACTCTGGATGGGGTGGGGGGAGGGGGGAGGAGGGAAGGGGGAATGAGTATAGTAAAGATGGCTGAATGAGATGGTCATCACTACCCTAGGTGTATGTATGAAGACACAAATGGTGTGACTCTATCTGGTTTGCAACCAGAGAGATGGAAAATATATGTACTATGACTGGAAATACATTTAAATAAATAAATGAATTAATTAAAGAAAAAAAAATAAAGTACTTTTTTTCATCCTAAAGGGACGTATTAAATTTTTTCTCCACCAAATATCTGCTAGATAGCATCTTCCTGTCCGTCACTTGTCATTATAGAAAAGGTCAGAAAATTTGGAATGCTTTACTTTTTGTAAAAAAAAAAGTAATTTCAATTTTATATTTAAAAATTTTAATGTAATGCTCACAAGTGTTCATGTTTTATCACAAAATAACATAGTCAATTTTTGAGGACTAAAATATAGTTTGATTTTTCCCAGTCTTATTCCAAGATAATATGTGTATTTTATATTTTGAAAATCTTATCCTTATACAACATATTATGAAATGCTCAAAACATTTTTTATTTCTCATTTCAATTTCTTTTCTGTGATAGATAAAAGATATGATGAATAAATTTTATAAATTGTGGTATTGATTAATTAATCTTAAAATTCCCTCCTTAAATTCCATCTAGAGCAAGCAACAGCTCAGATTTTAGACTTTGAAAGTTGGGGTTTTATCATATATTGTTAGGAAATTCATTTTATTTAAAAAGTTATTACTGTTAAAGTACCTTTCCTCTGGCATAACTTTTTTTTATAAAGTGGCTCCTAAAATACCTGTAGGGAGGTGGCTATTGGAAAAAAGTAATTTCAAATGATACTTTTTTTCTTCACTTCTGATTCCTTGGTCTTTTTTTCTCTACTCCAGGTGATAGACTTAGGGATAGCTGGGGTTGAGTCCTGAGACTCTGTCATTTGTCATGTCTGTCCTGGCAGAAAGCAGAGGGTTGTGATAAGCTTCCACTCAATTCCTCAACGTGTCTCATCCATGCTCCTTTCCAGGGGCCTCCACAGAGGCTGGTGGCCTAACAACTTCCTTAACCCAGGGTTACGGCGTTAGAGACCCTCTGTGATATCAAGCTGTGCCCTTTGGCATACTCCCAGAAATTACAAGTAAATCATGGAAGCCAATAGAGGAAAAATAACAAACATACTAAGTGGATCAATAGTCAGAGAGAGGAAGAATAGTCCAAATAACAATGTCAGATCTAGTGAAACAGAACAATTGTGCGGCACACATAAATGCATAAATTAAAATAAAAGAAAAAATATATACGTACATATGCACACACATATTGCTTTGAACTAAAATTTCAGATGAAATGTTGGAGATCACTGTTGACATTTGTATTAATCACGTTGTTATTCACAAAGAAGTTCTTAATGTTTTTTAAAGTAAGAATTAAACAGGTCACTCTCTAGTTATAATTTAATAAAAATCAGAAGTAAAAATCAGGCAATGAAAAAAGTTTCCTTACAAAGAATTTAAAAATAAATCTAAATCAAAAAGGAAATGAAAAGAAAATTCTAATAGTGATAAATAAAAATATCAATTTGAAAGCATATTTGGTAATAAAAATCTATACTCATAGGAAAATTTACATTTTCTTTATTGAAGGTGAATGGCCAAAAAGGAAGAAACTGGATCCACTTCTTTAAACTAGAAGTTAAAAAAACAATTACAAAACACATCAAAAATAAGATAAAAGCTGAAATTATTTAAATTGCAAATCAATAACTCCAAAATATAGTTCTCATAAAAGAATTATTTCATGAGGAAAGGTGAAAGAGTAATTTTTTTAAAAAGCTATGAATAAGAAAAACATAATCACAGATGTAGAGAAAGTTTTTTAAGTTTTGATTACTTATTTACAATTTGGGGGTCAGATCTTATTAGTTGATTATCGCTTTTTCCTTATAATGTGGCACAATAAGAGCATAATTTTCCTACTCATATTCTAGAACTCTTTTATTCTTTTTAGGTACTGGGGATTGAACTCAGGGGCACTCGACACTGAGCCACATTCCCAGCCCTATTTTGTATTTTATTTAGAGACAGGGTCTCACTGAGTTGTTTAGTACCTCGCTGTTGCTGAGGCTGGCTTTGAACTCCTTATCCTTCTGCCTCAGCCTCCAAAGCCACTGGTATTACAGGCATGTGCCACCACACCCAGTCTTTTCTTATCCTTAATGTTACTCTAACCAAGCTTTTGTTGACCACATCCTCAATACTGCATTTGTCAACATTATTATACCTTTGTTTTGCTGCATCTAATTTTAATTTCCCAGTCTGCATCTTTTCCCAACTTTTTGGAAAGATTGGACACAGTGAATTGCATCTTTCTCCTTCAAACACTTACTTTGCATGATTTTCAAGATGCTGCATTCTTCGGATCTTCCACCTCACTGGCTGTTTCTTCTCAGCTTTCTTACTAAGTTCCTTCTTACCTCCTGTAAGCAGCATATGCCATAGACATGCCTGGACATGCTGGAACTCACTAAGTTGCTGGCCATAAGGAACAGCAGCCATGGAAATGCTTAGTCATGTCTGCATGCAATCAATAAGGAGCTGTAAGGGGCACTAGCCATAGGCATGCTTAACAATGACTGGTTACAACTGATAGGGAGCACAGTTCATGGACATGCGCAAAGAACGTGTCTAGTTGTAATTATATCATCTCACTGGATATAACCAATGGACATTTACTTTCACTGGGTGTAACCAATCACCAATGTACACCACCAACTTGGAACTGTATTTAAACTGCTCGTCCTGCCACGTTGAAGGGCTTTTGCTCCAAGGACAAGTGAGACTGGCTGCCTTGCTGTCTGTCCCTGGATCAACTCCACCATTCCCTGATGTCCAGCCATTGGCTGAAGAGAACCACTGGACAAAGACAACGTCTGCGCTTTGTCTAAGAGAAGTAACATGCACCGGAGGTATTTTGGGGTTAGTGGTTGCCCTAGGATTGTGTGAATTGTTTGTAGTGTTTCATTGCCCTAGGATAGTGTGACTTGTTTATAGTGTTTAATTGGTGTGCATTAAGTGCTATTGGGGTGTTCCAGAACACCCAACACTTTTTGCATTAATTGTTTACATTGGATGATTGGTGTGATCGAATATATGCTTGCATTTAAAGACAATCTGCCTCCGAGTAATTATAAACAGTGCTGCTCGCAACACATCCCTAACCTCTTTCTGTTAAAAATGTGCCCTGTCCACTCACCTTCACTACCTTGACTGACCGCCTGGCTTTAAATATCACCAAATCTCCCACTCTTACTCTCTCTGCTTACACATACGCATCTGCACACACACACATCCACACATGTCTAATCCCACTTCACTTGCTCTCTTCCCATTTCCATCCTTCTATTTCATGGAAAGAAACTGTTGTCATTGCCCTCAACTCTTGTCTTTCTCTGGCATCTCATTGTCTAATTTGTCAGAAAATTCTATTGTCCTATTTTGAAATTATCCCTAGAAACATTATCTAAACTGCTACCATTCCTGGTTCAAGCCATCGTCATCTCATTGGCATGTTGTTTTGGATTTCCTTTTAACTACTTTTATTCCCCCTAGTCTGTCCTGAAAATCTCATCCAGAGATTATTATTTTTTAAATTTTAAAGTATAACTCAAGCACATGATTCTGTTACTCAGAATTTATAATGGCTCAGCCTTTTGAGAAAGAATTCATATGCTCATCTTCACGTAATCTCTATTTGGAAATATGTCAAGTCTTTTAGACAACTACATAAATTGTACAGGAATAGTCACTAAAGTATACTCTTAAATCAGCATAACTGTACAAAATTATGTTCAATTATGAAATCTTACCTTAGAAGGAAATTTATGGATTACAACAAGGCTTGCAGTGTGTAGGCTAGAATTAATTATGAAAACATAGGGAAAGTACATTACAAACTGTAATATATTATGCAAATATGTTAATTCATTAATTCAACCCAATTTATTCAGTATCCTTTAAGGACAAGACTTTGTTCCAGATGCTGGATAAAGTTTCTGTGTTTATGATTTAATTCACTCTTCTTATTTTACAAAAAAGATAAGTATGTCCATCAAAACCAGAGAAATGGCCCAAATTCTAGCTTCAATAATGTGAAGTTAGGACCAGAGATTAGGCCTCCTGTTTCCTAATACAGTGTTCTCTCTCTATGATATTAGAATTCTTCTCTTATACACTAATTTAAAGTTGCAATATATTGGGATTTGCATTAAAAAAAATAAGAAAACAGAATTACATACACAGGCATCTGGTCTGATCTACAATCTTTCTAATTCCCCCAAATCCCTAATGGGTACAGGCATTCTTACATAGTGAATGGAACCAATATAGCACAAAGTAGAAAGCTGCTAGAATTAAAAATGCTAAGAACTACAATTTCAGGACTTTTTATGCAAGTGAAAGCACATATGTAGCACTATTCTTCCCTCATAGCAAGCAATTAATATGATAGTCTGGTGCTGCATATTTTCCTATTTAATTATCACAATATATCTATGGGGTGAGTTCTATTATTTTCCTAATTTTCCATTATAAAAGGGAAGCTTAGGGAGGTTAACTCTGGCCAAGGTCACAAAGCTAGCAGACAGAAAAGCAAGGACAGAAATTTAGATATTCTGACTTTAAAAATGCACCCCCCTAAATTTTTCTAACTCTCAAGAATTGTAAACTAAGATTATTTTAGCAATAGATTTTTGTAAAAGCTGCCTGAAGGAATTGAAAATTTTCAGGCCAGTCCAAAGGATCTATTTCTAATTACACTTGAGTAAGTTTTCTTACAAAAGTTTTATTTATGGCTTTTCTTTTGCTAGAAAATGTAAATGTTAAAAATAAATATAGGGAACTTTCTCTTTTAGAAAGATAGTCTAGCCACAGTTATCTGTATTCTTCCTGTTAGTGCAGCTGAAAAACACTTGGCAGATTGTAAAACAAACATTAGGAGATGCTGACAGCTGACAGGTGAAAAGAAGGGTGGCTAGCTAGAGGACTCAAGGCTTGAAGAAGAACATGGAATGAGTTCCCAAAATTTCCTTTTTACTCAAATATTGTAGACTTGAAACTAAAGACGTAAGCTACCCAGAAATGCTAATGGCATAAACAAAAACAAAAACAAACAAACAAAAAAGCCTGTCCTTTCTAGTCAAAGAAGCAAGAAAGGAACAGCCTACTAAGAAAACTTTCAGATAATAATTTTCCTATTTCAACCAAACACTATAAAACAAATCAATAACAACAAAATCAGTGACCATTCCCCCAGCTATGCCAGGAAGGACCCGGTTGGTGGTTTGACTTCTACTCTCTTGAGGTTGGGATAGAGTTCTCCAGTTTCCCTGCAGTGGAGGGGTCTGGGGTCTCCATGCACAGCAGCTGGTAATGAGAGATACTCCCCTACTCTCCACAAGTCAAGTGTCACTGAAGACCACACGAGGAGTCTGGACTCCCAGTCTTGCCCTACAGTATGAGTTTCTTTCCCTTTTCCCAGTAGGGTGGTGTCAGAGGGCTCCTGAAGAATCATGACTGTTGGTACCACCCAGAAGTAAGGAGGCCACCTGTCCTGTTGGAACTCCCACCCCACCCAGGAGCAGGAAGGAACTCCCCCTCCCAGGTGTTAATGGAGGCCAAGTCAGAAGCCCAAATATCTACCCCCACCTAGCAGTAATAGTACATGGTACCCATCCCTTTCCTCTGCCAGAGTGGTGTAAGAGGAAGAGAAGTCAGATTTAAAAAAAAAAAAAGTTTAAATAAGACTATTGTAGCATAGTTTGAAAATGTTCAGATTTCAGTAGAAAAATCAAATAAGCCCGGAACCTGGGAGATCTCAAACTGATTACAAAAATAAACAAAAAGATGACAACACTGGGGTGAAAGAGATGCTAGGATTATTAAACAGATTTTAAAGCAGTCATGACTTTTAAACATGTTTCAGTAAGCAATTATGAATGTTAGAAACAATAAAAAGTAGCCTTAGCAAAGAATGTCAATCTCAGCAAATAAATAAATGATTTAAAGAGAAACAAATGCAAGTTTTGTGATTTAAAAATACAGCACCCAACAACAAAATGAAGAGGACCATAAAGAATCTGTTAGCTAGAAAGCAGGGAATAAGAAGCTATCCAATGTGAACAATGGGGAAAAAATAGAATGAGAGAAAGAGAGCAGGTTGGGAAAATATGGGAAGAAACAATGGATGGAAACTTCCCAGGTTGGAAAACCACACTAATGTACAGATTCAAGAGGCTGAATCAAGACCAAATAGGATAAACCCAAAGAAATTACCCTAAGACTCCCTGTAACCAAATGCAATGGATTTGCCTAAGGAGATAAAAGAGGCAAGAAAGGTTTGTCACTTGCAGCAAAAAAACCACTGGGGCTAATTCCCAAAGCAGTGTCTAAGCAAGGAGCTTTTATTGGGGAAACTCAAACAGATTCATATAAGAAAGACTTCTCATCACATGTAGAGGTGGACACATTCCTGAGTGTGCTCAGTTTGAAGTCATACTTCTCCATACATTGCATGTTCAAAAATCGGCAAACCAGAATACCTCTGGTGGAGAATATAGTTTTATAATTAGCAATGTTTATTGTAGGGGAGTCAGAATGAGTTGGCAAGTTTGGCTGGCTCCTCAAAATTTTCTCTGGAGGGACTTATCTGAAACAAAACAAAAACCACAACAACAAAAACAAATTTGAAGCACATTAATAGTCAGTTAAAGCACAGTTGCTCTTTCTGGTCACAAGCATACATGATTATATCTAAAAACACCTGTCTAGTGGCTAAAGATATCATAATTAAAATTCTGAAAATTAAGGAGAGGAGAAAACTATTGAAGGCAATGAAGAATTTATCCCCTTTCTGTGGAGGTAAACAACAATTATAATAGAAATGAGTTTCTTACCAAAAACCATGGAGGGAAGAAGTATGTGGACATGCAAATATCATATGACCCAACACTTGTACTCTGGGCACTAATCCCAGAGAAATGAAGAGCCACGTTCACACAAACACCTGTATACACGAGTTGACAGCAGCTTGTAATAGGCAAACAATGGAAGCAACTCAAATTCATTCAACAAGTGAATGGTTAAACATGCGTTGGTATATTCAAGTCCTGGAATACTGTTTAGCAATACAGAAGGACAAATTTTGCTATAAACAACATAATGAATTTCCAGAAAATTGATGCTGAGAAAAAAAGTCAATCCTAGCAGGTTGCATACTGTATAATTCTACTTACATAACATTCTTTAAATAATGAGTATAGAAATGGATAATAGATCAGTGGTTCCCAAAGGTTAAGGGGGTAGACTGGGAAGAAGTGGGTGTGGTTAAAAAATCCTGTGGCAATGGAAATGGTCTTTATCTTAACATAGCAATGTCAGTATCCTGACCATTATTTTGTCCCATAATGTTGCAAAATGTTATCATTTGGGACACCTAGGCAAAGGGTATTATTACTTATAAGCATATATGAAATAGAATTGCCTCAAACTAAAAAAAAGTTAATTATAAATATCAAATTTGGAAGGAAAACAGTATAAACAAGCAAAGAAATGCATATGTCTTTCTAAAATTTATATTTTTAGTACATTGTATAATAACATGGTCAGGGATGGTAAAAAAGCAGTCATAACTGACAAATAGTGTAGACCCTTGCTATGCACTTAATTAACTAGAGTTCATTAGCTGTATATAGTGCAAGGCACAAAATATTTTTCCCTCAACCCTCTAATCAATTGACTATTCCTCAGCAAGTGGAAAATGGTCACTGGAACAAGTAACAGAAAGTTTAAACCATGGATAATTCATTATTCTCAAGTCTCTGAACAAAAGATAGAATGTAAGTGATTTCCAGTTTTCAGGTCTAATTGAGTGTCATTTAATGATCTGATTCTTTTTATTTGAGGTACAATTCAAAAGTAATTTCTTTTAGGTGTGAGAAGCACAGACAAAGAAAGTCTTTTATACTGCAGTTCCGAGTGTTCATTACTGAAGATTTTTAAACCCTCCGAGAGTTTTCTTTGAAGTATTGGGTTTCAGAGCCAGTTTGTCTCAGGGTGTGTAATCGCTTTCTCACGTCATAGGACTGAGAACTGCTGAGGTTCCATCAGGCAAATGCCAATGACATTACACAAAGTAAAATTACAGTTTGGGTAACTACTCTTTCCTTTCATAATCATGCAACATGCAATAGCTCAGGTGCCTTTTTAATCTTTATTCTGTGTCATTGAGTCTTACAACAACCTTCTCCATGCCAACCCTGGGAGGTAAACACGTACTCCAATTTGCACCCTGAAATGCTTTCTGGTAACCATTCCTCGATACGAACCTGTGCCACACTAAGCCCCAAGTGTCTGCTTGCACTTGACCTCAAGTCAAGCACTGTGTAAGCACTATGTCAGGAGGTACTGTGTCTTCATTACCATAGTGTTCCCATCACTGGTTATAGTAACTCCTTAGAGTAAGAGCTGAATAAATGTTATTGGAAAGCATGCTAAATAGCATAAACGTGTGGAAGACATGTAATACAGATTTATGAGGACTGTAGTGCCAATTTAAAGATTAATTTATATCCACTGTGAGTGCCTGCTGTATGCCAGACCCAATTGTTAGATTTCATGGTTATAATGATGGGCAAGGGCGGTATAGTTTCTGTACCCAAGGCCCTTATGGTAAAGGTGGGATTCAAACATGCTCATTCTTTGACTCTTTTGTACAGCATTCTTTGATGCTCTGAGAGGACCTTAGACACATCTTTTCCTCTAAGTCCATTGAACTCTTTATATATTAACTTTGCAGCAATTCTGGCAATCAGTTAAAATAGTGTGTGTACATGTCTAGAGGCCAAAATTTATATCAGCTGTCCTTTTCCTTTTCTCAGCCCCACATTGAATCTTTCAGTTAAAAAGCTATGAATTTATCCATAACGTATTCTCTGGATCCATCTGATTCTACCTCCACTTTTACTTGCATAGTCTAAGGCTCCATCAGCTCTCACCTAGACTGGCATCATAGCCCCTAACACTTCCCTGCCTCTGCTCTTGTCTTACTGCAGGCAGTACTCCACAGAGCAGCCTGCGTGACTCACCAAAAGTATAAATGAAGCCAGACCACTCCCTAGTCACAGGCTTTCTATATACTGGGAATAAAAATCAAACTCTTTACCCTGGCTTAAAAATATTTGTGTTACATGGCATATTTTGATGGCATCTCATAAATATGGGCTGCCTTTCAGTTCCTTAAGCAAATTTAGCTTCTCCCACCTTGGGCATCGGTACTTGTGATTGTTTCTAACTGGAATTTCCTCACTAACCTTTTTATTATAGACTCTTGTATGACCCAGATTTCAGCCCACCACCTCAGAGAAGCCTTCCCTGTATACTCAATATAAAGCAGAGAATCATTGTTTATCATATTATACAATTTTCATTTTAATTTTTTGCATAATACTTACTGCTATCTAATATTTTTCATGCTAAAATATCCTTTGTTTCACTTTCCTCCCAGTAGAATGTATATCCATGAGAATACAGACACCCTATTTCTTAGTCAACATTGTGTTTCTCATGCCTAGAATCACTCTTGATGAATATTAAGGACTGCATATATTTATTGAGTTGAACTGACATGTACATATCTGTCTCCTCCCTGAGCTATGAAAATTCTTGAGGGTGGAATATGCCTATTTGTTTATTTAGAAGAAGAAACATCCAGCAAAAGTTCTAAAATGATTCCAATTGATGTATTTTATAAAATTCTGCTATACTTGAAAAAAATTCTGTTTGTTTTACAAAATTTTTGAAAGTCCCTCATCTTTCTCTTAATAATTCGTACCCCCTTAGGGGCCTTCTATATCTCAGAATGAATAAACCCAAGCCTCTGCTCTCAGCACTGACTCCACTCCAAAACCAAACCAGACAAACAGGAAGATCGGTGAAAACCAGAGAAATACAAAGTGAAGAAAAAGTATCATATATTTCAGGTATATTTAAAGTCATAGTATGTGGATTCTGGGTGGTCCGTTCTGATTTTTTTTTAAAACTCCTTAATAAAACCAAATTTATATGCACACATTTTTCTCCACTTGTATTTTTGACCATCAGGTGTCTCTAAATGAGTTCCAGTTGACATAAAAAGTTTGCTAAGTGTCATCCTGTTTTTCTTATATAAAATATTTGTTTTTTAATTACCAAGTATGATATATTTTGTTTTTCAAAGTCTCTCTTTCATCTCAGAATAAGAAAATTGTTCTATATATCTTTCATTTACCTTCTCACATTTGCTTTTTACCACTTTTTTCTCTTTTATCATATTATCTTCCATGGGATCCCCACCTGTATGGATTTTGACAGGTTCTCAGGACTTCTAATGTTTCATGGGTTCAGCCAATAGGGAGCCAAAGAAGAAGTTCAGGAGAAAGTCAGAGAATGAGGTCAACGACTCATTCTTCGGATTTTCTCCCTCAAAGAAACCCAACTCTGTCCAGGTCACTGTTCTCTGTTCACCAATTCCCTCCCCTTTTTGCTTCACTAAATCTTAGATTGCCACACTACCTGTCATGGTTCCCCCATTTCAAATCTCTATAAAGAGGCCCTTTTTAAACACACCCTCCTCCAATTAGCTTATTTGCACTGAACCATCTTTTCATGTTGGACTTCTGACTAATACAGATGTTTGGGGACTGTTGAAGTGGTATTCAAACTACAGTGTATTTTGGTTAATGATATGCGGAAAGATTCTACATTCTAAGCCAAAGTTTATTAAAATAATGTTTTTAGAGTTTCAAGTCTCTACCTCATACATTAAGATAAGAAATCAAAATAGGCATTGAACACAGCTTGTGCAAGGCTCTGTGGTGTCTGTGTGTATGTGAGCATGCAGGGCTGAAGGCTAGGCTGAAGATATAAGTAGAAAAAACAGTATCCATAGGCTCAAGAGTCCGTAACCTATTAGAAAAGACAACACAAAAAGTGAGTTCCAGGAACAAAGCAGGTACATGATAGAACAAGGAATAAAAACAATGTAGAAATTTCTCCCAAGAATGTGTAATTATAGCACAAGACCAAAATAAAGCTCATTGGCAATAGTTACTGAATTTTAGCTCAGTAGTTCTGCAAGGTGGCCTAGATGTTTTTTATTTTACTTACTTAAATTTAATTAATTTTGATTTTGGTGAATCTGATACAGATAATCAATAGATAATAATACTTTGAGGAATTTTACATTAGGAGTTTAAAGGAGAAAGATCACCTAGCCTGAAGTGAGCCGGAAAAGCCTCTTGGTAACAAAAAATTTTAACCTGGGTTTATAACAGTTTCATTGGATACAGATAAATGGGAAAAAAGTAATATCATTCCAAATGCAAAGCATAGGAATAAAGACTTTCACAATGTAATAGTTTTTAAACCAACAAAATTTATTAAGGATAATCAATTTATTATAAAATTTAAATTTTAAGTTGTCAGGAATACTCACATGCTATCAATTATCCTTGAGCTAATGTGTAAAACATTCTTCTGCATTCCCAAATATATTATAATCATGTTACTAGCTACTATAAAAGAATGCCCTGAATTCACTTTCATCAGGTCATAGAACAGCCAAGGTTTTAAATTGTGTTACTTTCTCAGTATTGAGGTCATAAGACTGCCCTGAGTCCCAGCACAGGTGGCCACTCTCTGTGTGAAATGCCAAAACCTGTAAAACAAGATGGTATGTCATGGATCTGTGGCAAGTCACTGGCAAACTAAGTACTTCCCTCACTGCGTCTGCCTGAGAACTGACATAAGTCAAAGACGTCATGAGGTAGAAAATACAAAGCTGCCTAATTAGCAAAATCTTTTCCCTTTCACCTGCACATATCCTCAGTAGCTGGAGCACCACTAAGAATACAATTTCATCTTCTGTCGTTACAGTGTGATCTCCAATGCTATGAATGACTTGTGTGTTTGCTTTCTGTGGAATTTATCACCTATCATCAACACACTAGTTTGATGAAGACCCTCTTTCTCTGGCTCCCCCAGTGGATTTTATTTCTGTAGGCTTACTGGACTACAACATTCTTTCTTATTAGTTGAAAATGATAATTCTATCACTAAACCATTTTGGGGTTAACTAATAGTAGAACACAATCTTTTAATTTTAAATAAACACTATCTTTACTTGAACATATTTCTATTTTTATTGGTTCTTTTTGTTATGCATGACAATAGAATTCATTTTGACATAATTCTAATGCATGGAACGTAAGTTGTTCTAATTCAATCCCCAGTACTTCCCCTCCCTGTTCCCATTCCTCTACTCAACTGATCTTTCTGCTATTGACTTATAGTTGTTTTTTTTAAAATTAGTGTCTTACAGATATACATGATGATGAAATGCACTGTGGTGTATTCATATATTTACACAGGAATGTTAGGTACTTTGATAGGTTTAAATGATTTTTGGCAATTTTGTCAAACTTTTTGGGAGGGGGTAAACTGTTCAAAAATCCAGCACAGTAGTCATTGCTGCACTTATCATATATTACAATAACCATACATGGAAATACATTGAATTCTAATTTTAAATAAAACTTCAAGAAATAAAATAGGGTATTTATTCTTAGGATGATGTATTTACATTAATCATTATCTTTGATCTTACTTTAGGTGCTGAAGTTACTAACTTCCTCATGATACAGACTCGCCTTCCTTTAAAATATTTCCCACACAGGTTTATATAAGTTCTGGGAGGTATTATCCTATACACCTCATTTGCATACTAGAGAACTGAAATATAATTGAGTTATTTATTTTATCCTTGGGAATATGATTAATGGAACAATTAGAAACCTCAAGACTGCCACATTAATAGGCTATTTCATCAGGACTTAAGATGAGTATATGCTATGGCTTACCGGTTACCAATGAAAATGGAAAGGTATTTTTAAAAGAGAGAAATGAAAGTAATGGCCTTTGAATATTGTCATTTGACTGTTCAGAATAGCAGAATCTGGAAGCCAAAGTGTTAACGTCTATAAGCTGTTCCAACAAGGGAATATATACTGTTAAATATTGGGAGTTATTTAAAATGCCAGTGAGTATAATAGCAGTGCTCTGAAATAACCATTTCATCTGCCTACATTACTCTAAAATTAATGAATAATGAAGCGATGCCCTTCACATTCTCTTCCCTTTCCATTCCAAGATATATTGATCAGATGACATTTATTTAAGTTTGGGATAATGTATTAATTTCAAGATAATTATTCAATATACTTTTGTCACTGTTGATATGCTTCAATGTCATCCAGGGGCTGGGGGATGAATAAACTGTTATCTGACATTGCTGGACAGAGTGCTAGAAATAAATGCAATTTTTCTCCTTGAGATTCACTGACTTGGGTTTTTATTGGGGAGGGGGCATGAAAGAGGAGAAAGCTGGAGGCAGAGAGGGTATGATAGTATAACTTGCAGGTTAAGAGAATATGGGTATTTTAAAAGATAGTACTTTGGGACAAAATGCTTTTGCATTGTTGCAGGGGTCAGACTGATCCTCAGCAAAGCTGACAGAGCCCATCCTTAGTGGATGCCACTGCAATATTAACACTCATTTGGAGCAGATGTGGCTAAAAGCATGAAACATTGAACAAACAGCTGCCACAGATCCAGTGCCATTGCATAAGCACTTATGTTCTATTAATGCAGTGGATTGCCGAGGCCAGTAGGGCAGACGTTATTCCCCACAGTTCTTAAGCAGATGGGCCAAACGATGGCTCCTCAGAGGAGTGCTCCCTGTTGAAGCAATTCCTCCATCTTATGTAAAGATTCTAATCCAAAATCATCTACCATGAACAGGATGCATTTAAGGTCAGATGATGCCATGACAAGCTATTTCAGAGCAATATATGTACTTCAATATTTTATTTTATTGTTTTGATTTTGACAGAATACCAATGCTCAATGTTATTTCTTCTTCCTTTCCCACCTTCTGATCATGTATGTTCATAGATGATGTACATACGACCTTGTGTTTCAACATATAGGATAATAGGGATCCCAAAACTTTAGACTTACACTTCTGCCTGCCTGATTCAGCGGTCACAAATGTGGTGCTTCCAAGTCTACAATTATTATTTTGACTTATGGACTTATGTTTTTTTTCTGTTCACTGGAACAATTTAAAATTGTTAGAACAACAAAGCAGCAATATCAGACTTTATGGGTAACAGCTATAATTCGTTCGAAACAAAATCAACAGGTCCTTTGCTTTCCTGCAATAGGGAGAGCACCTGGGTGGTGTTTGCAAGTTGAAAGAGAAAAAGAGCAGGTGATGATTCTAACTTGTCTTCTGAGCTGATTTTCACTCTGATGCTTTCTCACTTTCTCGTGCAGTCTAGGGCCACCTGGGTAATGAGCCATAACAAGCTCTGACCTCCAGCAAGCAAATAATTCCTTCAAGTGGAGAGAAAGTGGGAGAGCTGCTATATGGAATGTATTTTGATAGATTCTTAAGAGAACAATGTTTCCCAGCCATGCTTGTACTTCAGCACATTATACCATCTACGTTCTCTGCTCTAACCTCAGGAAGGAAGAGGAAGTAAAGGAAGGAGTAGATGAGGAACAAAACAAAAAGCCACAGCTGGAAAATGACATAGGAAAGTAGCCAGGATTTCATTTATCCATTCTGCTCTTTTTTCCTGGCACACACTATGCACCAAACCCTATTCTGAGGGCACATTGATTATGTCAATGATATACAGGAACTGATGAAAAAAAAATGAATAAAAACTTAACCAAATAAATTAACTAGATCATTTCAGATTTCAGTAAGTGTTATAAAGATAATAAAACAGGAAAATATATTTAAAAATACTGCAATTCATGGTAGCATGCTAAGTTAAGCACAATAGTCAGGGAAGACTTCTCTGGGGGCTAGGAACTATTTGAGTGCTGAGAGATGAAGAGTGAGAAGGGGCCATCTCTGGGAAGATGCAAACAGGAAAGTCCCAGGAGGAGGCAACAATTAAGGGCAATGTCTGAGAGCTGAAGCAAGTTTGCTGTGTTGGAGGAATGGCATTTTAGTTGACTGTGCTTGAATTGTCCATATTGGGATATAAATTCATCTTTTTAAATTATCTCAACTGAAGAGTTATGGGGAGAGGAGATATGGAAGGAACTGTAAATTTAGTACTATTCAGCGAATGGGCTCCCCAGGATCCCTTGAACAGTCGTTGTCTACATGGCCCTGTACCATGGTCAAGGCCACTATCCAAATCTTCAGCTGCTTTCTCAAAAATGGGTGTCACTTTCCAGAAAAAAGAGAAGCAAGGAAGTGTGGCAGTCTCAGGTCAGACACAATCTGTTCACTGCCCTACTGACAGCAGCAGCCATATTTTCAAATACAGAGGAGTATGTGGAACTCTACCATGGGCCTAGCAAATGTCAAGAGAGAACTGTGAGGAATACATTTATGTTTTCCCAGATGTCTTCTAACCGAATGAAATGAGATGAGCTGAGAATGGTACCAGAGACCAAGTCAACTCAGAATGTTCTATTTTTTTCTCTCCCCAAACCTAACATGACACAAATTCAAAGCCAGGAAGTAGCAGTTCCAAACAAGTTGTGCTAGATGCTGCTTAGAAACAGCAAGGAGATGTGTAAAATGACTGTTGTGTTGAAATGCTCACTGCTCCTATTGAGGGAGAATGGCTGGAACCTACCTTTCCTGCAACCCTGGAATAAAAGTATCAAATAACCTCTGTGTTAGCAAGTATAAGTTTATAATAGCAAAAGAAAAGAAAGGGTAAATATTTTGTCATAATTATAAAATACACATACAGACTTGAAAAAGTTTAACCCACCTGTATGTGTTGTGGGGAGATAGCTGAGTTTGGGGTGTGAAGAGGAGTGGTTTTTGATATGGTTTTTCCAGAATTTTGCTTGTTTGTTGTTTAGTACAATGATTAGAGACAAAACATCTTTAGACTTTCCTTGAACTTAAAATTAATGATCTCCTGGTATTCTTAACTTTATTCTCAGGATCACAGAATCAAAAAGGTTTTGATAAAGTAGCACATCCAGTGATTTTTAGACTTTCTTTCCTAGGTCCTAGGACTTTACCTAAACTACTTCAGGGAATCATCTCTGAAAGATTGAAGAGATCAAGAAATGTTTTCTATCTCATTTCTAATTGGTTGTGTTTCTCTGAAAGTCTTAGAAATAAGCGTTGTATTTGTAAAGACTAGAGGTTGAAGGAGGTTTTATCTAAAGCAACAAGATCTGCCTCTTCCTTTGAGTGAATTTGGGATATACACAATGGTTCCAAAGCACAGACAGCAAGCCCATGAATTTGAGGGGTGTGAAGGCTATAAGCCTATAAGCAACGTTTGTAGGCTATTTACGGCACTTCCTTCTAGACTTCTAAAAACCATCACATCCTCAGTATTTGACTACAGCTCCTGGCTTGTGGTTGGTTCTCAATGATTGAAGCTTAAATAGTAATCACCATTGTGTTGTGGTAGATGAAACTCTGGCTCCTAGTTTAGGGCTGTATGTGATGAGGACTTTGGGGTCCAATCTGACCCATGCTAAGGTCTAGCTCATCTATCTTCCTTCTCCAGACAGCCTTCTTGTATCCCTTCAGGACTTGTTAATCTTTCCTTTTCTTCTAATCTGATTACAGGAAGAGTCTACATTCAAATGCACAGTCTCCTTTAATGTTGGCCAGTAATTCTTTAGTTTCGCTTTGACAACAAGAATATAACGTCCTTAAATATAGAATCTTAAGAATTTTTATGTATTTCTGAAATACACAAGTACTAGAACCAGTGCTTAATTTGTTATAGGCAAGCAAGATTATCCATTGAGTGATTGATCTTGCTCATTTCAGGAATATATTACATCTTACTCAAACTTATTCCAACTTGGAAACATGCCTTGTAACATCTGCTTCCTTTATTACCTCTGCTCTTGAAAGGATTTAGAACAAATTTTATAATGAACATTTTCTACTTTCCTAGTACGTGTGTAGACCTATTCTAGATCCAAATTAAGAAAAGTGGCTTATATTCTAGTCTTTCTACTATTTGAGGTGACATTTGTATGGACAAAATGTACTGGCCTCACTCATATGTGCCCTCCATCAACTCGTATGTTGGGTTGTGTATGAAAATGACATTCAATACTCCTATTTTCCATCCTGATGTTATCTCCAATTTTGCATGACCCTAATTCCAAAACATCACATTCCCATATTGAGTTTCATATTGTTTAAAGTGGCTGGATTGTGCTTTCTTAGCTATCGTGGGCAATGATCAAAGTCTGATTTAGGTGCTGTCTGTCAGGTGCAATAATCACTTTAGAAGACAGCATTGTATAAATGCCAGAACTCATTGTTATTGTGTATCTAAGACATTACTGCAAGAAATGTAATTCCCTGGCCTCAAACGTCAGTTAAATGATATAGCATACGCTTTGCTTGGAGCAGCGATGACTCTGGTAAAACTGCCACCTGGCTAACAAGCCCAATGAGAAATGTACAGGGGGCTCTGATGTCATTTATAACAATGCCTATACATCGGATAACAAGAGCGGCATTGGCTCCCACCTCTGTTGGCTGTCTTAACTGCTGGAAAGACTGATCTGCCTCTCTGAGCTGCTGTTGGCCATTGCCACCTGCTGGCTCTGGCACTCTGCTCCTCTGGATCCCCTCCTGGTGTTGTCCTGGCAGCCTTCCTCGCTGCCAAGTTTGAGCCAGAGAGCACAAGGTTGTTTGGAGCTTTTCGCATTGCTGAGGCTGCATTGTGCAAACCGGGCTGAAAACAGGAGTCTTGGTGCTCTCCAGGGTCAATGTGCTCACTGCTATGGTGATCAGCTGGCTGGCAGCAGCGATGACTGGAAATTGCCCCAGAGAACATCACATATTGGCAAAGAAAGGATATCGAGGGAGTAAGCCTTCATAAGAGAAAATAAACAATGCTTTATGAGGTATCTGCTAGCATTTTCTATTCAGCCTAAATTCATTTTAGACATTCAAAACTTTTCAGAGAGGGAGAGTTGCATTTGAACATTTATATTTTAGTCTTGCAACTTTTCATTTCATTGGTTTTACTTTTAAGTTCTTGCCTGAAACTTAGCTCCATTTAACATGTGAGGGGTCAATGCCTACCTGAAGTCACAATGGCCTCTTGGTACAGACCTTTAGTAAAATATTGAACTACTCATCTAGCCTGGTGTTGTAAGCAATGACACAATTTCTCCAGCATTTGTTGTGGTTTCCATAGGAAGGAATGGGTGAGAATGAGTTAGAAGGTTCAGCAAGCCTACTTTGAAACAATTCAACAGGCCTTGGAGGATGGAGCTATTTCTTGTTGTTAGATTCTTAGCCCCAAGATGACTGGGATAAGGGAATAGTGGCCCCTAGCTTGAACACCTGATAGAGGAGGTGGTTGGGATGTGGGCTCTGGATTGGTTCATTTGCATACAAATCCCCACTACTGGTAAGTTATTTGCTACCTCTATTAACTAGACCAGAGAAAGACAATCCCTCCTGAGCCCCAGATGTCAAATCATCAAGAATAAAAAGTGAAAAGACCTACTTATCACATAAAGTTAGCCAGCTGCTACACAATATCATGTAACACTGAATTTATGACGACAGGGTTGTAGCTTATTTGCTCTTTTTATTTATTGTCTTCAATTAAAAAATTTCAAATAAAACACTCCTTCAAGTTTTCTAATAATCACTTTTCAACGTGATTACTGAAAAGTACAACGACCTGTGACATTCAATACCACCAGTAACACTCATTGCCTAGCAGTATGCAGAGAGAGCAGGGGAAAAAGAAAAAGGAGCTGAAAAGAAAGGAACTGAGAAGAAACATAACTGGGTGGGGCAGAAACACTCTGGATCACAAAGGCTACAAGTCTGATGATAGAGAAACATGTTAGAAAACACCAAATCCTAATTATGCTTTGTTGGGTGGCAGAGTTTATAGAGTTCTTTTTGTTTGTTTTTATTTCAACTTTTGATTATTTAGATTATAAGAAATAGGCAGTCATGACGACTTTGGAGGGAGATGTGTCTGGGATGAGACCTTGGTGCTGGCATTTAGGAGCTCCATGATGTTTGAGTTGACCTCACCAGGTCTGTTTCTTTATCCTTAATGTGGAAACAACATTAGAAGATCACAATAGTACTTTGAGTAATATTCAAAAATTCAGCATGAAAAAAGTCATATCTCATTAGAGTGATCACATTAGAAAATATGATACATCTGGCTCATGATTCTCCCTCTTATTTCACACTCTTATTAATAAATACGATATTTTTATTTTCCATTTCTGTTCCTTTCAACTTAATGTTACAGCATTGCTAGTCTTTCTCCCATAATTGCTTCTGAAACAGCAAGTAATCTGAGCATGCACTAGCATCAAAAAAGAATAAAAGAAGACTCAAAGTAGAGAGAGGCTACAAAAGAAGATGAACATGGGAAAAAATTCCTGCTGTCTTATATTCTGATTTCCCTTGCACTTACATGTACATTTACACATATTTATGGCTCCCTTACTTTTTAGAGACTATGTAGGTTCACAGAAGAGAATTAGGAAAATGTTGAATAGGGGAAGGAAGAAAAAATGTAATGACCACCAATTTTTCCTTCTAAATTCATCATTCCATTTTTCATAGTTTCTCATTGTTTTTCTTTTTTTTTCTAAATCAGTCTTAAAGATATACTTTATAAGAATACACACGCACACATATGTAATTTTCATCTCTATTACATTATATCATAATTACATACAAAGTTGTTGCATATTCTATCATTTTTGGTGTCTAAGCAATATTTATTTCTTTTAATGCTTTTCAGGCTATTATAAAAATTATTGAGACATCTGAGAAAATGTGACTATGGAACAAAGGTTCAGAACAGATGGCCCATGCACTTGAGGTGACCAGAAGCTATATTTTTCAGAAAGGACAAATTAAACAAACACCCTCCTCCCCCAAAAAAAATCTTTTAAAAAACAAAGAAGTTTATTCAAAACTTGGATTTATGTTTCTTCTGACAACCTGGACACAGCAATGATAAACTTGTATTCTGCCATGTAAGAACCTGAAGAAATATATTAGTGTTCTCTTTGGACTTGGTATGACTTCAGTTTGTTATAATCTCCTGTTCCCTGTTGCTCTCACTCATTTAATTGCATTTGAGAATTAAAAAGACTTAGAAATGTTTTGAGCAAGGTACAGGATTTATCCAGATGTCAGTATGGCCACATCCAACTATAAGAATCTAAGCCTTCAGTTTAGCCATGAGGTTCCAGAGACAAGAAAGTGGGAGCAATAATGAAGTTAATTTATTGAATCTAGCCAAGAAGGAAATTAAAGGATACTCCAAAATGTGTGTCTGGTTAAATGCAAGAGTACAAAGGACATTGACTGATGGGAGAAAATGGTAAGTTTGACTTTTTATCTATGGAAGTTTTTCTCCATAATCCCTTTTGTCTGTAAGGAATTAAAAATTATTACTGTATCTAGATTAACTGTGTTGCTTCCCAAATTGAGTATCGCTCCTAAAAATGCCCAGTAATGTTTTTGATTACTCTTTCTGATGCTGGTTTCTCTTTCTGATATTTCAAGAAGAAATGAACGAGAGTTGGCAAAGTCCAGTCATCAGGTCAGCAAATGTAACAGGCCTCCTTTATTCCTCAGTGATCTGATCACACCTTGGGTATTCAACTGAGGCACCCTTTCCATGAGAGAGAAGACTTGATACTGTCTCAGGGGGAATTATTCAAAGAATCAGGTCATTGGCCTAGTCAACATGCTGTCTGCTTTCAAGAATTTAAAGGTGTGTTTGTGTAAAAAGAAATTATTTTTCTACAAATCACCCCAAAAGTGCAAAATTAGAAAGAATTAAGTAAAAGCTATATTTTGGACAATTTAAGAATCCATCAGAGAATTGAAAGTAAACAAAATTTTATAAAAAGAAATAGATTGCAAATGTACATTTATACCAGTGTTCTCATTTATAACAACAAAAGCTACCAGTTTAAAAAAAAAGAAAAGAATACTTATAATGAAGAATCTTTTTCAAAAGATAGAAAAATCTTCTGGGTGAGGTAGCACATGCCTGTAATCCCAGCGGTTTGTAGTGCTGAAGCAGGAGGATCTCAAATTCCAAGCCAGCCTCAGTAACTTATTGAGGCCCCATCACAAAATAAAAAGAACTGGGGATGTGGCTCAGTGTTTAAGCATCCCTAGGTTCAATACCTAGTCCAAAAAAAAAAAAGAAAAGAAAAATTAAAAAAGTCTCTCTGGAAAATATCAAGTTCCCTTTCACCAGCGGTATATAGTCATTATGTTGGGAATGACTTGAGGGAGCTAGAGAAGAGACATAAAACTCAACTAAATGACCTCCAAGATCTTATCCATTCCTATGAATAAACAATTCTGTAAACCAGAGTATCATGGAAATAACTCCATAGACTCTTAAAACTGATCACTATGAGTATCAAATTCTGAAACACAACTTGTACTTCTGGTAGAGCTAAGAACCCAAGAGAAATCTTCTATCTCCTACTCAGCTCTCCACTGGTTGCCAAACTGCAGGGGAGTAAAAGACTGTGTTATCCTGATAGATGAGCTGGAGAATCCCTCACAGCTGTGTTGTGGAAATGTTCTCCATTTCCCTCATGATAACATTGAGTCATAAAAGGAAGAAATGAACATTTATTTGCCAACTCCACCTGTCTGTTGGACCCACCATATCTATATTAGCATCAAGGGAACTTGCCTATAGTGCTAAAATTTTTATCAGTAGGAGAGAAGCAACTGTTCTTTCCCTTAGATTGTGGTTAAAGCCAGTTTCTTTTTTCATCAGATACTAAATGAAAGAGCTGAGCCTTGGCTGACTCATTTGTCAACATTAACATTTAGTAAAATTTTTGGAACTGAAAGTCTCAAAACTTTTGAGCTTCACATTTTTAAAACTCAGAAGTAGGTTGGAAATTGCTTTTGTTCTAAATCCAGTCTGAATATACAAAAGTCTTTTAATTAGAAAAGAAGAAGGAAAAAAAGGACAATTTTCCAATGTTTTCTAGATAAAATTGAGATCAAATAAAAGAGGGAAAATGAGGTGAATAAGATTCAAAAGAAACATTTCCTTTAAATCCAAAGTTCCAAGATTTATCCTTTTCTTCTCTTAATTTTTTAGATTAATTCACTGTTTTTGAAATCTCTGTAATAGCATCACTTCTATTATCAAAAAGGATTAATTTTAGAGTTGACTGAGAAGTGAGTTTTCAATCTATCCATATTAATGAACTAATTGAAGTGCCTATTTTCTTTTTATTTGTATTTGCAAGTAGCTCATCTGCTTCCTTTACGTTTTTAGGTCCAGATATTTGGTGGGAAAATTCCCCTTTAAAATGGAACCCACTACGTGAACTTTATCCATAGCCTTGAAGTGTAAAGCATGACCTAGCAGGACAATGTGTGTGGTGTTCTGTTTTTAAGAACAATGCAAATATCAAACAAAAATAATGAACAATTAGATCAAAACAGGTTCTCTGGACCACAATTGCAAATCAGTCCTGGCATCTGTACCCACCACATTCACCATTTGATTGATAACTGTGATTTGCTGACTCTCTCAATTACTCTAGTTTCATTACATTATGAGAAATGTGCCAACCACTCATTTGATTTTTATTATCTTTCTAGCCTTGCACTTACATGAAATATCCCAAAACTGGCATTTCGGAAGATGATAAATAAATAAACTACAACCAAAAGAAAAAAAGATCAGTTTCTTTAATATGATCCTTGCCATCATTATCATATTGAAAATACCCAAACCATGTGTCAACCAGGGCACTGCAAGACAGTAGATGACCTCTTCAAAGTTCTCTTATGTATATTTGGCTTTTCTTTCCTTCTGTCAATAAAATCCCCTTTCTGATCTCAGATGAACAGGGCCATTTCCATTTCACAGTAATAATCTCCTTCTTTTGTACCTACCTGGTCACAGATCTGCAAAGAATGTAGTTTTGAAATGAGCTTAAACTAAAGGAACACCATTGAACCTTAGGACTATTCATTTTTAAGCGTTTTGGAAGTCTAGGACATTATACATATAACATTTCAACTCAGTAAAATTACAATTCAGGTTTTTAAATTTTTTTTTTCTTTCTGGACAGTAAATATGAGAACATATGGACAGTTTCCCTGCGGTGTCCTCAAGATTATGGATTCCCAAGCCTTGAATTACTAGCTTGGGAAAAGTGCAAAGCTTTTACAAATCCAAATAATACTTCCCAGCTCTGGTCACTAAATGCTAAAGGCAGTTTTAAGGTAGAAATGAACTCCATTTGTTCACTGCTTTGTTCAATTTTGTTTGAAACCATTAGCCTAACTCCAGTTTCTGTCCTTTCTTACATTTCCATATTCTACAGTTACCATTAGGGTGGTGGAGGATTTGTTTCCAAGTATAATCCAGATGTGTATTAGAAAAGTAATAGTCTAAATGATGTCACTGTAGATAATAACATATTGCTCTCGCTCACATCCCTAATGGGCAAGGGAAAGGCTTCCGGTTGGAAGGATGGGCTGGCTGTGAAATAAAGCTAAGAAAATGGTATCACAAAATAAATACAAGAGACCAGAAATAGGTTTTCAGAGTGAGGGCAGCAAGAGCTAAGCCGACCTGAGAGGTACAGCTTCTAACAAAGAAAGGAGCCCACACTTGCTTTATTTATAGCAGTACAGATCAAAAAGGGATCCATGGGAACTTCTTCACAAAAAAACAGGATGGGGTGGGAGTGGGCAGGCTGTTCGGGTCATGCCCTCTTGGTGCTGTGCAGAACCTTTGACAGAGCTAGGTAAGAAGTCTTATGAATTTGGCATTCTCAAAGCTGCAGGCTTGCGGCTGGGAGTTACCTTTTAGACTTTCCTACCTAATGGCTTCTGTGTCCTTTTAGTTCACATACAGTTCACAGATGGATCCCCGCAATTGCATTTGATTTTACTACAATTCATATTTTTAAAACACCAGGAAAAGCAAAGGTGATCCTATTTGAATTGTTTCCAATCTAGCTATTTGTATTTTTGATGATACTATGCATCATTAACATCTAAAACTAGTCTCTCTGATCACTCTGTTGTGTTCTAATGTGTAGCCACATGCTTCAGTAGGATTTTCTTTCTTTCCTTTTCTTTCTTTCCTTTTTTTATTTTTTTATTTTTATTTTTTTACCATTAACTGAGAGTTAGAGTGGGATTTGAAAGGGGTTCTTTCTCCCTGTAGCAGCAACATTCCAACCTGTAACCTTGAGGCTGGGCCCCTTTACACTTAGATCACACCCAACCACTTATAGTTAATCCAATGATTTCTCACTTTATCCATTCGTTCTTACTTACTTCCCTATACTATTTGTATTGAGTATATTTTCTAGACTATATTTCAGTGTTGGGATACTTTCTAATACTTGCACACAGGACTTTGACATTGTATATTAAGTTTGTTTTGTTTTGTTTTGTTTTTGATACTGAGGATTGAACTCAGGGGTACTCGAACACTGAGCCACATCCCCAGCCCTGTTTTGTGTTTTATGTAGAGACAGGGTCTCACTGAGTTGCTTAGTGCCTTACGGTTGCTGAGGCTGGCTTTGAACTCATGATTCTCCTGTCTCAGCCTCCCAAAGTGCTGGGATTACAGGCTTGCACCACCGCACCCAGCTGTATTAAGTTTTTTGATATGCAAGTAAATAAAACTAAAAAATCATCTAAATCATAAGATTTTGGGGCTAAGCTAATATAGAACCAATATTAAATTTTGTTGGCTAAAATTTGCCTTATTTTTCATATTAAAATTTTATTATTTTCTTCAAATCACAAAAGTACACTTTCTATAATCTGAGATTAAAATACACTTGTATAGAAATATACCTCTATTAGTCATCTTTTCATTACTGTGACAAATACATGAGAAAAACAACTTAGATGAGAAGAATTATTTTCACTTAATTGGTTTCAGTCCATGGCCAGCCAGCTCCACTGCTTTGGACCTGAGGTGAAGCAGAACATCACGGTGGAAGGGTACTGTGGAGGACAGCTCCTCAGCCCATGGCAGCAAGGAAGTAGAAAGAAAAATGGGACAGAGACAAGATATACCCTTCCAGGAAATGCCTATAGTGACCCACTTCCTCCAACTAGGTTCTACCTCCTAGTAGTCCATTCAGCTGTCAATGGATTAACCACTGATGAGGTCACAGCCTCATGATCCAGTCACTTCACAACATCCCACCCTGCTACATCACGGACCAAGTGTTTAATACATAAGTCTATGGGGAACACTTCATATCCAAACCATAACAATATCTATTTAGGAAACATTCTTAGAAAGTAAAGGTATACATTAGAAAAGTAAACGTATACATTAAACTCCGTTCTCTACTCACGTGTGTTCTTTTGAAAGCCATTCCTAAGTAGCACTGTTAGGAAGCTATAGATTATAGATGAACAGGCTCACGAAGGCAGAATTGTCAGGGAATGATATCTCTATTCAGCAACACTAACAACTGTCTTTGGATTTGGTCCAGACTTTCAGATACAATCCCTCTTGGACATGTTTAATAACTTCAAAAGCCATACCTGGAAAGAAACCATTCTTAAGAAAAAAATACAGGAGTGAAAGGCAGCTGTTCAGGTAAGGCAGATGTATTTAATGATTTATGTCATGTTTCCATTAAAATTTCATATTCGGTACTGTGCTCATGCACAAGTTTCATGATGTTCAAATGACCCATCCCTGAATTCCAGCTGTGTTGGGGCATGCTACAGTATGCTTCATTAGCCTTTTGTTCCTAATAAACCACAATGATGTGTGAGGTTTTTTTCCTGTGGGCCCTACCAGTTTTTATGCGGGTTTGGGCACAAATAACATAATATCCATGTTGTGTGCATTTCTTTTTATAATAGTTGTAGCAATACCTCTTTGTCAGGGACCTTAAGCTGAGGAGTTAGATTCTCCAAAGTTGACTATTGGCTCTTAATGCTTGTGGTGAGAAGAGGCATGAGGTGTAAAGTTTTATCATAACGACAATAAATTTTAAACTAAGAGGATATTTATCCCATTTTTCATTCAGTTATTAAAAAGTGGGAAACTGGTTAAGCTCTTCCCTGAAAATCCAATGATGAGCACAGATTTCAGAAGTAGCTTCTGTTCTCATGGAGTTTAGAGTCTAATAATCTTGAACCTGAAATAGCATTCTAATCACCAAAATCCATACTCTTGTTGTACTAGGTCAGGAATTGGCAAATGCATGGCCTGAGGGCCAATTCTGCTTTTATAAATTTTATTGGAACAAAACTACTCCCATTTATTTGTATATTGTCTATGGGAAGTTTGGTCATACAAAAATAGTAGTTATAATAGAGATCATATGGATTTTGCAAAGCCTGAAGTATTTGTGGTCTGACCCTTTACAGAAAAAAAAAATCATTGCCAACCCTTGTACCAAGTGAAATGATAATGTATAGACAATTACTTTATCTGTTTGAAACTGTTTTTATGTCCTATAATCCAATGAACCTTTACCCTACTTTGTTATATCACTGCAAAAACTAAGGCCCACTGGCAAAAATCACACAGTATCCTGGCAAAAATCACACAGCCACCAAGAGATAGAATTGGTATTGTGCTGATCTTCTAACCTAGGGTGGCAGTCCGGGTCTCTTGTTCATTTGACAGTGCTCATTGTGCTTAACCAGGCCCTGGGATACCACAGAGATTAAGACAGGCATATCCTCTGCCTTTGTGGGCTTAATATCAAAAGAGTACAGTAGCTTTAAGTATTTCCTAGAATTTAAGGCCCATGAGCTTCTTTGACCCGTAGAATTGGGAAGTTGTTTCTATCTTAATAAAGTAGGAAAGAGAAGCTATTAAGGTGAGTCCTCTCCATTTGCTCAGTGTAGTCTTAGAGAAGATGGGAAGAACACTATTTTCCTATTTTATCCTCCAGGGTCCTGTTGGTGATAAAATAGTGCTGGACTCAAAGTATTTTTTTGCCGGTGGGGAGGGGTACCGGGGATTGAACTCAGGGGTACTCGACCACTGGGCCACATCCCCAGCCCTATTTTGTGTTTTATGTAGAGACAGGGTCTCACTGAGTTGCTTAGTGCCTCACTATTGCTAAGGCTGGCTTTGAACTCGCGATTCTTCTGTCTCAGCCTTCCAGAGTGCTGGGATTACAGGTGTGCACCACTGCACCTAGCTTCAAAGTGTTTTTTTGAGGACTAAAGAAAACACATTGTACCCGTTTCTGTATCCTCAGCATGCAGCAGCACATGGTATGCAGTAGGTACTCCACAGATTTTTGTTGAATGTCATGGATATCTCACAAATCTTTGAGAGAATTTTGCCTTGCCAAAATACTTACTTTGCTCTAAATTTCTTGGTCTGAAAATATTTCTTCTCATTGGATTTGTAAAGTATTGCCTTTTTCTGTTGCCACAGAAAATCACTAACCAGTTATCTCTTTTGTAAGCAGTCTTGGGCCTTAGATTTTTTCCCCCTCACACCCAAACTCTGGAATTTGAATTCCTGACAAGAAAAAGAAGGCTTGAAAAATGCTCTTTTAAAATATGCCAATTTTAGGGGCTGGGATTGTAGCTCAGTGGTAGAGCACCTGCCTCGCATGCGTGAGGCCCTGGGTTCGATCCTCAGCACCACATACAAAGCAATAAAATAAAGACATTGTGTCCATCTACAACTAAAAAAATATTTTAAAAAAATATGCCAATTTTAGCTGGGTGTGGTGATGCATGTCTGTAATCCCAACTACTCGGGATTTTGTGATCCTGCTTGTATCTTTGGTGGGTGATAAGGCAGGAGCATCACAAGTTCAAGGACCGCCTCAAGAAATTATCAAGACCCTAAGCAACTTGGTGAGACCCTGTCTCAAAAAATAAAATAAAATAAATTAATTTTAGTCAACAAACCAGTGACATGCCAAGCCATTTGAACCCAAGAGAAAAGGAAAATCATACTGCTCCCATCTTTGTAGAAATACTTTACTGACACTATTACTGTCAGATAAATAATATGGATACTTAACATTTTGATACTTTATTCATCATGAATTTTTCACACTGAGATTTTAAAATATTGCATAAATATATTATTTGCACTGATCACTATATTTTTAGCACCTCCTACATTTTTCATTGAAAAGCCAGTGTCTCATTCATCTCCCCTTAGTGTGACTGCACAAACCCAAATATTTTGAAGATTTTTTTCACTTAAAACAATGATGTAAAATAAAGCTTCAAAGAAAAATTCCCTCTGATATTCTTTTCCTTCTTGACTGTGTTCCTAGCTTTTAAATCTTACAAAAATATGAAGAAATAGGTGGTTTTCATGTTCTTGTACTTGGTAGCTGAGGGTCAAACAAGGCCATGGTGATCTGCCTTGTGGGTAAGGATCATTGGTTGATGCTTCACAGTAGGTGAAGGCCACCTAGGAAAGCACGGCACACTCTGGGAGCTGGTTCTTTTTCTATTTCTTCTACATTTGGGGGTGTATGCAAACTACAATCTTGGTATGTGCATCTCTACTGAAATTCTTTCTAGTGGTCTATCATAGGGTTTCTACACCAGGAATACAGGGGGTGTTAGGAAAAAAACAAGTATTTCTGGCTAAAATCTAAAGCCACACCCTCTAGTCAATGTCTTAGTAACAGAAGCTAACATTTTTTGTCCACTATCCACGCCTGTTCTGAACTAGTCCTAAACATTATGGGAAGGACGGGTTGTTCTTCATTGATGAGAAGTATAGTCAAAACAATGTCTTACAGCCAGTCCTTTCTGGTCTCCCCAGACCTTATTCCATAAGTTTGATGTCCTTGCGAATAGAGAACTTTAACATGAAGGAAGCTATTTCATTTCATTGTTGCTATTTCATTTTATTTTAATTTAAAATGAAATAGCAACAAAACTAAAAATTTTTAAAACAAAAATGTAACTTGATAGTCTTAAATTTTATTGTCATTTTGCATATTGATAAGAAAAATGCATACGTCTGTTTTATAATTGCAACCTGATTTTACAGAGTATATATATTCTGGTTCTGCATTCCACATTATATCAAATTCTAATCATCACCAGTATAGCAGTAATCATTCTGTTATGTATTGTAATTTACCAAGCCAGGTCCTATTTTAAATATTTAGATTTTTTTGTACCAATAGAAGACAATCGTAAAAAGTTTTTCATAATTATAGAATGTTTCTGGTTATATTTTTTTCTTCACATAAATTGGTAGGATTGTGATTACCAGGTTGAAGTTAAGTCTATATTTATGGTTGTAGTTACCTATTTATGCATTTTTTCATACTTTTTTAAAAATAAAAATTACATTGTTTGAAATTGTGCATTTTGGTTTAATCTTGCAAAATAGAAAAAAATCCAATACCATAGACAAGAAAACAAAAGTTTAAAAAGCAAAGTAAGTGATTTGGTTGTGTTTATGTGTTACCAAATAGCCCATTTTTTTAAAAAAAAAAGTCAGCAATGAATTATTCTATTATAACAAAAATATAAGAAGGAGACAATGGTTTCTCTGATATGTATTTTTAAAATGTTTTTATCTGGCTAATATGCCTTGCACCCAATTTGAGTACAATTACAAAATAAGGACAAGTAGTAAATAATGCTCACATAATTTAAAACAAAATATAGTTGGAATAAAATTTATTGTTGTTAAAAGTTACTGAAGCACAATAAAATTTTTAAAAGTTTATTTGAGCAAACAGTAATCCATGAATCAGTCTGCACCAAATCTGTACCAAACCGAAGGTGGTTTCCAACTCCACTGAAGAAACACAAGAGGATAAGGATGGCTATTTCAGACAAAATTAAACAAAGAAAATATTTAACTGACCTAACAGGCTTTATCTGCTCGGGGGTTCTTGAGGTTTTCAATTGATTTTAATTCACTTTAACATCACAAACACTGAGATCAGCATAAAATTAATGATTCCTAGTTTATTACTTAAGGAAGACTAAGGCTGTAAAGTAGAATGCAAGTTGTATGGGATCCTATTTTTTAAAAAGTAGTAAAATTATTCTGGAATCCATTTCCTTATTTATCACATTTGACTAAGCCATGATTTATTAAAATATATGAATTGAATTTAACCACTAAAACATTTTTCCAGATTTTCCTTTGTTCTAGTTATAGATACACATGACAGTCTTATAGTTATTATCTGGACCATGCATTATTTACTTAAAGTAACTGTAAATTTCTTGTTGTAACACAGACGGAAGTAATAAGTTCTATTATGTAGAACATGGAGGATATTATATTTCACAATAACCTATTGTATATTTTGTGAATACTAGAAAAGAGGAGCTTAAAATCTCCAAATATAAAGTAATACTAAGGAGATGGAAATGTTAGTTATCCTTATTTGATCAGTACACATTTATAGATACATTGAAATATCACACTGTACCCCATAACTCTGGGAAACATCCATGGAAATGTTCAGATTTCATTTGGCACCATTTTGGACTAATCTATAAAATGCAATCTTAGCATGAAGGCCAGTACTAATTGGAAAGATAAAAGCTAAGTAATTACCTGTTTAATTAAATCCCCATATCATTTTCTTCATTAGTGTATTCTTGTTTAGAAAAATTGTCTTTTGGACTTTTTGTCCCAAATTCCAGTTTTTATGATACATATTGGAGCTCTTGAAAAAAGTAGATAAAATAAATCAATTCCGTGTAACTCAGGTTGGTTGTGGTAGTTGTTAAATTGAGAACATTATGTTTTCATAGTCACAGTTGATTTAATATTGTCAAAATAATTTGCAAATTATATGAGAGCAGAAGAAATTAGAAATAAAATTATAGTACTACCAACCTTTAAAAGAAAATAAAACAATATATAATAAAATTTTAAGTAGCAGATATTATTTAAAGAGTGACTTAGAAATAGGTTTACTTCTTTCAGAATGTTTTCCTTCTTTTCTTTAAAAGGAAAGTTTTCCTATTTACACAAATATTATTTGATTTGAAAAAGTACTATTTGACAAGATTTTCAGGAATATATACTTGCATTTTGTATCAGTCTGTGTCTGGTCAGAAAATACTGATTCATATTTCAAATGGGGAAATATAATAAGTACTTGGATACTAAAGTGTTGAGATTGCTGAAGGAACAGACATGAGTAAGCATGCATAACTGCTATTGTCCCAGGGATGGAAAAAGGAAAATCACACAGATCCCACAGTCACTGTAGCTGAGGCTGTTTAAATTGCTGGCATCCAAATCAGCTGGAAAAAAACAGAAGTTCCCACTTTAACTAACATTGTGAAATTCCCAAACTATAGCTGTAGGAGCCAGAGCTCCAGAGTACTGTGCTAAAGAAACACAGTGCATCTACTAGCTCTGTCATCTCTCAGTAGGAAACTGAGAAGAAACCTGTAATCTTCACCTCTGCTGATATTTTTGCCATGGCCAGAGGTACAACCTAAAAAGGTAAAGCAAACGAAAAATGTCTTCTTTCCATTCAGTTTATAACTTTCTACCACTTTCTATTGTCAGAACATAACAGGAAGCCCACTGATAGGAGTGGAGTAGGCTGGGAAATGTAGATGCTGAGCTTCCAGCCTCCATGGCACAGAAGAGAGCTCTGAATGATGGGAGTGAGCAAAGAAAAAGACAAGTAAATAATGGAACAACCCCATATAGTGTGTAACTGGTAAATATTTTATTTCTTCTTCAAACACTTGAAAGCACAAAGATTAAAATAATAATTGTACTCATAATACTATGTTATTGGTAAACAATAATCTGATCCTTGTGCTGTGAACAAAACTTAACAGGAATACTTGATTGTATTTGTACCCTCAAATAAAATGTGTTTAGAAAATAGGATAAAATTGTTGTTACCTCAGAGAAACAAGATGATTTCCCAATGATCTGAGACCTCAGATCCCATCTGTGTTGGCTATAGCAGATCTTTCTCTTTCCAGAGGAAATACTGCAGTTGCAGGCTCTATTCTGACCTGTTACAATGACTTCCGATGCTAACTGCCTGGAGTTAAGCCATACCCCGTGGCTGCTTTCACTTCAATCACCAGACCTAAGGGGATTCCTTGAACGATGTTCACTTCTGACCAACTGACTACTAATTTGGTAGCTCCTCTACCCCTTCAGTCTCAAAAATTGTCTAGAACAAGTCACAGAACTCAGAAAAGTTCTGTACTTATAACTTGTTTTTTTAAAGTCAGAATCAGCCAAAAGAAGAGACTCACATGACCAGGTCTGAGATGATTCCAAACATGAAGCCTCCAGGTTCATCTCTCCATGAATCAGGATATATTAGCCTTCCAGCATGCATAGGAATTGTCAAAAGGAAGTTCACTGAATCCTCAGAGTCCAGAGTTTTATTGGAGTTTCCTTCCAAGGACATGACTGTTTGACTCACTGGCTGTATGCTTGAACTCAGTGTTGAACTTGCCTCTTCCTGCAGATCAGATTGATATCATGTGACTCAAAGCCTCAACCCTCTAATTGCATGGTTGGTCTTTCTGGTGTGGTCAGCCCTCTTTCTGGGTCATCCCATTACCACAAACTATCTAGAGGTAGATGTGTCACCTTGTGAGCATAAACCAGCAGGACCCATGATAAATAAGAAAGACACTCCCGTAACTATAGAAAGTCCAGAGACTTAGAGACCATCTCTCAGCAACTGAAAACAAAGTTCAGCCAAATTCTTTATTTTACAGAACCAGTGTTTAAGCCAGTCCTTTAGAGGGCAGACTTCTAGAACCTTCTTCAATGTCAACATGGGATCTGAAGTTTTCCCTGATACTCCAAACCTGGCATACAGAACTCAAGTTGTCTCCTTTTATGGGATTACTAGGAAATGCTTCTGTACCCCTGAGGCTAGCCATTCAAACATAGAAATGTTCCATGTGCACCTAGGACAATAGCTGCCTTATCTGACTCTCCATAGTTTAACCCTGCCGAAAGCTTCTC
This sequence comes from Geosciurus inauris, assembly GCA_004024805.1. Classification (NCBI taxonomy): domain Eukaryota; kingdom Metazoa; phylum Chordata; class Mammalia; order Rodentia; family Sciuridae; genus Geosciurus; species Geosciurus inauris. Next base: position 34,476 of record PVHX01005156.1, on the reverse strand, counting down.
GGGATCTTGCCCTTGAGGACCTCCCTAGATCCCTTGGAAAATGATTGCAGCATGGATTTGGACTGGGCAACTTATTCCACTTTGGACAATGTGATCTGGGGCTTTGGCCACTTTCTGCTCTCATTGCCAATGAGAAGACCCAAGCAGCATGTGCAGAATATGACAGGGTAAAGAATCAGTTTTTGGATAAGCTTGTCATTAATATGACTTCACCAGGTCTTTTTGAGGGAAAGAATTAACAGAAATGATTCTCTACTAGTATTAGAAAGAACTTTAAAAAAGACATTAGAAAGTGAAGTCAAATCTGATTATTCTCTTTGGATATTTCATTAACTCCTAAGAAAATTATTAAGCTTTACAAAGTACATAAGGTGAATTTTGTATAAGAAAAATAATGATTACTTCATTTGCTTTAGTAATGTTTTCAACTGTATAATTGGGCAGAACTTACGATTATAAACTGACTCAATATTGCCTACTATTGGTATGTTATTTTAGAAAATACAAGAATGCTGAAAATATAATTGAAAGTATTACTTATCATACTGTTTAGTACAGTCATGATAACTCAGGCAATGCTATTTCATTGAATCTTCAACAGAGGGGCCTATGGCAGACTGAATTATTGATCAAAATTGCTTAGTTTTATTTTGTAATAAATACAAGGTATTTTGTTATGGCCTTAGAATAGACAAAATGTACTTTCCCATGCCCCAAACATGTAATTTGGTTTGGATAAAAAGATATTAGAAGATATAATACAAATGGAAGACTGAGATGTACTTGTGTAATGGGTAGCGTTTTATGTGTCTGCACTTACTATGAGAAGAGCTTCCCCTGGTAACTTCTGCTACTAGATACTGGATATCAGAATTAGAGGACATGGAACAGACTGAGCCTCACCTACTGCAGAGAATAGAGCAGAACCACAGCTAGGAGCCAAGACCAGCTGAGCCCAGCCCAGTCAGCCAAGTCCTAGATAACCTACAAACACACAAAAGAGAATAAACGATTATTATTTTAATTTACAGGTTTATGGAGTGATTTGCCAAGTGCTATTACTGCGGCAATACTAAGTAATGTAGAAATTGGGACTTAGTAGTGAGTCGTTGCCATAACAAAATATGTGACATTGGCTTTGGGATTAGGTGGCAGAGATCAATGACACTCCTAGAAGTCTGGAAAAATGTTACATGGCAGCAAAACATTTGGTAAAACTAACACCCATTGGATTTATAAGGAAAGGAAGGAAATAACTATTGAACTGCCAGTATTGAAGGAGATTTTGAGGCAGAAAGTTTAATGTGCTAATTGTTGTTAGCCACATTTAATAAGATTCTACAAAATGTAGATGAGCTCAGAAAAGAACTTGACTGGTAAAGAGGAAGAAATGATTGTTGTTTTAAGCCACTGAATTTTTGGTACACATTATTGAGGCAACAAGTGGAAGATATAGAATCTAAAATCTACATTAGTTTTAATCTAACATCCCTATTGTGTTTTTTCCTTATGTAAATATTGACCAATCTCTATGCTGGATATTATGAGGAATACCAAGGAGAATGATTGTATTTGTAGATAATTAAATTTTATATTCAGATGAAGCAATTTTAAATTATATTTGATGAAAAGATGGTTGATAATTTTAAAATATCAATCTTTTTATAAATATAAACTGCCTTATTGTACAAATATATTTTTAAATAGACTCTGGCATGCTAACTACAAGACATATTTTAAATATTGATGGGTTGATGAAAACTTTGAATAATTCAACAATTAAATTATGTTATACTTACCAGTTTTGCCTGTCAGTAAGAGAATAATTAATATTCTTATATTTATTTTCATTGCTGGTAAATGCATCACTGACCAAATTAAGATATCCCAGAGTTGAACTGAACCAATATGGCCAGAGTGATTAATTTGGTTTAAATCACTACTGGAGTCCTAATTCTAGGAAGAGACCTCATAAATTCTAGCATGATACAAGCCAACAAGGTTGCAGTGCCAGTGTTAATGTTTATGCCTGTGTCCTGGCTCAGCACATTATCCTCAAATGAAGACAACCCAAAACACTCCAAACAAGAGATGGGCTGCCAGAGTAGATTTCCAGCATTATAGCAACTTGTACATATTTATTCACTTCAGTTGTCTCATTGAGAAAGACCATCTATATCTATAAATGGCAAATACCTAGCACACAGTGGTAGTATAGAATTGCAATAACATGAGAACATGAACATGGTGATATGTAGTCAAGAAGTTCACCATTTGATTGAAACAACAAAGGTGATAACTGTATTTACATAGAGAAACTTTATGCATGCTATCAACCTATTTCCTTCTTTTCTGAAGGTACTCTAGCCCCCTAGAAAAGAAGATAGAAGGGTACCATGGACACAAACCAGAACAGGAAAAAGAAAAAGAAAAAGAAAAGAAAACAAAACCACTCACTGTTAATAGGGATCCATGTAATAAGTTTAAATTTCAATTGTGTCCAACATCCCAAGTTTAAACATTTTGAAATATTGTCTTATCTTACATATCCAAACATATTCCAAATGATCATCTAGTAAAAATGATTTCTTGCCCCTCAGTGAGCTTTCCACCTTGAGTCATGTAAGCTGATACATGCACACCATACCACATGCCATAGATGTCTTTTTTCTTTTGTAAATAGGAAAAATAATTTGTTTCCATTACTTAACTTGTGTTTTAGTTTCTTGTGCCAAACCAGACCTTTGGCTGTCCTTTGTTTAAAAATAAAAGCTTAAGCTAGTACTAAGAAGTTTTAATTTTTTTCTACAAAGTCTGTTATTTTTACTTCATTTCTGTTTTGGTTATTGAAAAATGGGATATATGAAAGCATATTATTTCTAAGGAGTCATTTTAATTTACTGGGCAAGCTAAAATATGTACTTTTAATATGGAGTATGAAAAGTCAGGAAATATTTCTGTACCAAGAAGACAAAGGCCATAGCTAGAATAAATGAAATGAACTCCTGGACTAGGATTTGATTGTGTAGTTTGCTGTTTCTGTGATAAAAATCCCTTGTTAATAGAGTACAGATCAATCAAAATATTAAAGCCAACATTATTTGCATCCATCAAATGCAATCACGCCCACTGGCATGGGGCTGTGGAATTCTGGGCTTCACTTGCCCTGGGAGTTCAAGGGCTGTAGCAATAAGCCATTAACATATTTCCCACAGACACGGCAGTGAAATGATTGAATATTTAACCAATGCCAAAACATCACAATGCACCTCTTCTACTTGAGAATTGAACCTGTCAGCTCCTAAATTGTTTGCATTTTCAAGCAGTTAGCACAGTTTACCATCTGAAAACCGTCACATCACCTCCATTCCTATAGCAAATTGCTTCATAAATGTTAAGTTAAAGGATAATGTTATACTTCCAAGTGTAATTGGCAGACAGACATAATGTGTTCCATGTATATTTTATCACTGACCCAAGAGGGAATAGAAAGGAGAAGCGAGAACTGCTGCTCACATTTTGGCATAAAATAATGGCTGTTTTTTAAAAAGTAGGTGAATCAAAAATCTTACATGCGTGTATTTATTGGAAAAGTCTGGTGTCATCTTATTAAAAAAAAAATTTGTCAGATTCCGATGGTGTCTCACATCTACAAGTCATAGCATTATTTCCATCAACTGTTAATGTTGTTACCAGAATTAAGCCTAGAAAGTCCACAGCTTAAGCAACTTAAGTGGTTTTAAAAATAACATTTGCTCACACGCTCTTCTTAAAAGGGTGAGCTTTTTAAAAGTAGAGTTTGCTAAAGGAGCTCATTGTGGAATTTATGTCTACATACTTAGTTGTAGCCAAGTTCAAGGGGAATGATGCCTGTTAGAAATTTCTTGGTTCCATGTCAGTAGGTTGAATGCCCTGCCTCTGGCTCAGAAATGATGTTTCCTCTAGACTAGAGTTGTAAAGAAAGCAATTTAAAATGCATAAACACAGTGCCTGAGCCATGCCATCTATCCACCACCCAGCAGGGTAGTCACACTAAAGCACTGCCTCACTTCCTAACTGCTCAACAAAAATCCTCACTCCCTTCCCAGCTATTAATATTCATGTGAATTTGTACCAACTACATTTAGGCAGAATGAAAAATCACCACATTAGAACACCACAGAATTACTACATTTCTAAGACCAAATTTTCCCCAGAATAAGTTTACAAAATGAAGAATCAGGGATTTTTATTTGACCTTAATTTTTGCTGCAATTAAAAACAAACAACTGAATTTCAGGAAGCTTGAGGTTTGGCCTTGGTTCCACCACTTAATCATTCAAATAATATTTGTTGAGGTTTTTTTACATGATTGTCACAATATTAGATGCTGGAATACAGGAGATTCATAGACTTTGCTCAAAGTCCATAGGCTAGTGGTGGGAACTAACAGAATATTTCATTTTGACAAGTAAGAACTACACTCAGTTTACATAACCATCAGTAAGGTGGCAAGCGCTGGAGCAGCTGATTTTTGATTTTGTCATTTTTATCTTTTTATATGTATATATACATTTTTCAAAATGAGCTGTGTGTTAAGCACGGTGTACATTTTACTTTACGTGCATGTTTTCCCTTAATCCCCATATGAACACCATGAGGTTAGGTACTAATATACAGATGCTATGCAACTGGTCCAAAGTCACACAGCTGCTAAATGGCAGACTGGAAATGAGGAGCCCATTTGTTCTGCTCCAATAGCCACAGCCTTACAACTAATATAAGACACCTCAAAATAAGAGTTTCCAACACTAATATGATGAAGATGGAATTACAGCTTGCAAGATAAAAAGCTATGACACATTTTCTGAGCAGGATTAGTGTGCAGAGGGGAAGATGGAAAGAAATCATGTGTATATCACACCTGTTTACAGACTAAGTACAAACAGTTCCATTGTACTCCATAATTTATATTTTTCTTATAAAATAAAAATCAGGAGAATGAAACTGGAATGTGGTGCTTGAGAATCATAAAACATGTTATTTATCTTTGTCCATGCACTGTGGGCTGGCTGGAGTAGAAATTCCTTAACAATCCACAGATGCATTAGCATGGTGTCATGGACAGAGCCTGGCCCTGGAAAGTGACTCTTGTCAATGACTGCATGGTATTTAGAATTTGTATACTTGAACTGGGATTCAGTCTCCCTATCTGTAAAATAAGGAGACTGGTCTCATCCAATTCTGAAATTTTGTGATTGTTTCTTGGATTCCAGGTCCATGATACCTATAATCTGACATTAGAAATAGAAAGATAAATATTCACTAAAAACACATACTAATTCACCTTTGCTTTGTATTACAAATGCTTTCCTTTCTCTAACCCTTACCCAAACACATACACACACACACACACACACACACTTCCTCCCACACTAATTCCTAGTTATATTTCACCTCTCAATTTAAAGATTGCATTGATAGGAAATTGTTTATTGACCCTTAAAATCTTAGCACAGCGTCCTCCTACTGACTTTAATAAAGTACTCTGTACTTTCTCTGTCATTGAGTTACTGTGATGGTTAGATTAGATAATACATATACAGTGCTTAGAAACATGACTAGCACATAAACTACTCAACAACTATTAATTAGCATCATCATCACTAGCATAATCATGACTGCTAAACTTACCACACCATGTCTCTTTGATTATCTGTGTTACCTACTAAGAGTTAGCTTTGGGAAGGCAGGAACCTGAACAGTTTGAATTGTTGGATTATCAGCAATTTGGCACAGTGATTGACAAGAATAAGTGAATAATTTTTAAAATAGGTTAATGTTAAACAACATATTGAAGTTTATATAAAGAGATTTTCATTAAAGCAACAGAGTAGGCCAAAACTTACATTTCTGTGAAATAGACTGATACATGAGATTTAAAATAATTTGATGCTATGAGGGCTGTGATAAAGTTATGAACAAAGTTTTATGGAGATATTAATCTTACCTGAAGGACTGAAGTATGTAACACTTGAAGAACCAGAGGGATTGAATCTAGCAGAAATGCTGTTTCACATAAAAAAAGAAAGGTATGAACAAAAATGCAGGTGGGAAAATGCATGGCATGGATGTGCTACTAGAAGTATTTTCATCTTAGACACCAGAGAGTATGGCCTGGAGGTAAAGAAGAGGTTATTAGGGAGCAAAAAGAGATGATAAGCAGAAAAGTGGCTAAATTTAGATTTTTTCATGTTAAAAAATCACATTTATTATGTGGTGATATGGAGCTTTCACGAAGGGTTTTCCTCATCTCTTAGTCACCAGTCACCACTATCCATTCTATACTCAACTCCACTATTCTATGCTCTAGGCCATTGAGTACAACCTGCTACTTACCAAACCTTAGCAAATGCGGTTCATTTTCTCAATTTTTACTCTACATGCCCCCTTTTGATCTTTGTCACAGCTGAATATTTCCATCCTCTTTCCCTGCTTTATTTCCTCAGTACTACTGGCATCACCTTTGTTTTGTCTGTTATTGAAAAGCCAGTCAAGCATTTTTCCTAAGCTATTAAATTAGGACTATCCTTTGATTTTTCCTTTATCATTTCCTCTTCCCCAATCCTTCTTTGTCCCATCCAACTAATGATCAAGCCTACTGGTTTCCATTTCTGAAATACCTCTCAAATGCAGACATCATGTCATAGTTTTCTTTTTTTTTTTTTTTAATAGCTTTATTTTATTTTTATGTGGTGCTGAGGATCGAACCCAGCGCCCCCCGCGTGCTAGGCGAGCACGCCACCACTGCGCCATAACCCCAGCCCCAATCATAGTTTTCCATGAGTATTTTTTCCATGCATAACTCCAACAGCTTTCATCACAAATCAGATGAACCAAGAATGAAATAAAAAACCTATCATCTTTGGAACAATCTAAGACCAGGCATGTTTTCTGGAGACTCACATTGTGTCTGTCCTAAGAACTTCTGACATGGGCTGGTTCAGTCTTCCCATACACCTTTGGTTCTCCTAGATTTCAACCTTTTCTATCAGAACATAAGAAGAAAGAAAAAGGAAAATAAATCACAGCTTAGTGCATGTGATGCATTACCGCATTTAAGAGCACGAAGTACTACCATTATATGCTTTTAATAGGAAAAGAGTGACTTACTCATGTCCATAAACTAGTTCTTTACAGTTCTTTGTCTTTTGAAACTTAAATATGCTTATTTCTGATTTATTTGAAATGAGCCCTTAGCAGTTAATATACCTTCAAGAATGTGTTTTTAAATAACTCCAAGTTACATAAGTTTCTACTATGGCAGAACCCTAATCATCACAATATTTATTGAACAAAAATGTGAAGGCAAAGATATATAATTCCATTATAAAATGAAAGAAAAGAAGTATTAGTATTACTTGCCCTTTTTCAAATTTCCTTTGTCAAAATTCTGCCATAACTCATTTTGTCAGGTAACTGATAAACAAAAAGCTTTAATGACACAGATAATTTGAAGTTCACTATATTTTATTTCTCCTATGATTTTACCATTATTCATACACTAGTTCTAGTAACCTATCTTAACTATAGGACTTCTTCAAAGATTTAATTTCCTAAGATGCTTCCTTAGTATAAAAGAGAGACTACAGTGAGTATTAAAAATGTCATGTTTTGAATGTCTGCTTGTGTTTTCTACCGTCCCTTACAGGGGAATGTCTGTCTAAGCTTCTGCCCTCAATCCAAGTTCCTTGACCTTCTCCCCAAAGAAGAGAGGGGGGATCATTGGATTTGTGAGACAAGGAGACAATCCTTGTGCCAGGTTTTCAAAGAGGAATGTTTCCACCTCCTGTGACTTAAAGACAGTTCCTGCATTCCACACCTGATTTATAAGTCCCTTGACTTTCCCTTGATCTTCGTTCAGGTTCTTCTGCCTGTGATTAGGTGGACACAGCACCTGATTAGTTAGAGCAGATGACCAAATATCAATCCCAAAATAGTTAGATGAGGAGTTAGAAGATTTACAGAGCCATTTCTCCAATGCAGACTTCTCAGCAGCATTAAGAATGTCACCTTATACTTTTGAATAAATCAGTACTTTGGTATCTCATTTGATATGTATCTTCTGTCTTTAGAGCCCAACAGAGAGAAATATATGTATTTGGGCATCACATCTGAGCACCAAAACTTGACCCCGAAAACCCTATAATAATTCTCTATGCTTTTTGTGTCAATGGAATACTTTCTTTCAATTTCATCACCACAGATCATCCACCACTATATCAGACATTAACTATATATGGACTCAGACCAGGTAAAAGCACAGATTCTGGGTCTAGATTGACTGAATTTGGAACCCCTGTTTTACTGTGATGTGGAGCAATCAGTTTTCCTCTCCATGCCTTGGTTACCTTGCCTTTACAATTTTAATAGTAATATTTATAATATACAAATTTAATATAAAATATATAACTAGAATTATAATAATCCTAACCTTATGTAGTAGGACTGAAAAATATATATATCATAAACATAAAATAGTGTCTGTCTGATAAACTGGAAATTCTAGTTTAATGTCACTATATGCTTTTTTAATCTGCATAATTTATTCCATAGTAATAAATAATTCCATTGAAAGCCAGAGGACAGGTGGTACTGTGTCACAGACAAAAAACCCTTTTTATAGAAGGTATGTATGTATGACAATAATGTTATAATGTAATATGATTATATGAGTGAAATCAAACAACTAAAAATAATTTGTGTTGACAGACAAGTAAATGCAAAAACAACCTAGTTATTCTTTGATCTGTGATGGTTCACATGCAGTTGTATTTAAAGTCAGGAAGTTAAGCTCCAGAGGCCCTGTGCAAGGCTATAATTCCATAATATGAAGGGAAATGTTCCAAGTTTTGAGACTAATGCATGCACATTTTCTATTAAGATACACATAGAGAAAGAGAGTTAGGTAGACATACATTGTAATTCAGATTTGCCTACTTACAGATGGTAACATTCTGTGCAATAATAATGCTCTCAAAACCATTTGCAAATTTGTCCAGCAACAACTCTGCTTTTAATGATGAAGTTTCCACAGTGGCAGATGGCAGAGTGAGCAGCAAAGGATGCTGCCGACCCACCAGGGTTATGTCTGTCACTAAAGCGATCTGGCTCCAAAAGCCAGAGTCTGTTGAGGTCAAACTGGCTATTGCTCCATTGGAATGACTTGATTGATCACGTTTGTGGTTTTTCCATAAATGATGACCTTATAGAAGGGGCCTTGACAGTTTCATTCTTCTGTAGAAACATGATATAGAGAAACACACAGTGTCTGCAACATATTTTAACATTATAGACAAACAAAGGGACAATTCTTTAAACTTAAAAAAGTAAGTACACTTACTACTTTGCAGCTCTGCCCTTGTGTATGACTGGTTGGATGACCTATAGAAAAAGTAGAAATACTACTTTTTAATATTCATTTCATATTTAAGAGAAAAGGAAGGTAGAACAGAAAATGAAATATATTATTTAATACATTTTTAAAATCCAGCAAATATTATTGTCCTACTAAGATCATATAAGACCCAGTTATTCTCTAAGCATCTAAAATTGGCAGATTGTGCAGATAAAAGGAAATTAAAAACTAAACTTCAATTCCAATTGAACCCTGGTATGCTTGGAAAAAAATCATATAGGATTCCATGAGAAGTTTAGCATAATAATGCTTATAGAGTATATTGCATTAAAATAACAAAGTTCTATTTATGTTGTGATATTGTTTGACTTGTTTCTCACATAATGAGTAAGTGAGTGCCACTTTCAAAATTGACTTTACTATTAGAGCAAAGCCTTAGGCTTTTGGAAGAAGTAGAGTGTACCTGTCCCACACATTTATTGAAGAGTAACAGAAAAATTACACAAAAGTATTAATTTCCTTCTGACACTAAAATAAGAAGCATAGCTCCTATGAGTATAGTTGCTCATTAATAATAACAATAGCTATTGCATATAATTATTTTATGTCAAAAACCTCATGTTCATCTACATATTACCTCTTTTCAGGTTTTATGATCACCATTGGACTAGAGTCCATGAAAAGCCACACCACTGGCATACGAGCCAGTGAGAACCAGCTATTAATTTTTCAGGCATTTTACAAGTCATTTGCTAAACATGACCATTATTAAGGATTAAATTTCATAAACTTATACTTAAATAAATCATATTAAAACAAAGGTTATAAATATTCAAGCTAATTACATCCTAATTATTTTATTACATTTTTACTATTAATTACATTCCTGAGTGTTTTTTACATATATTCTATATGGTACATATTTTTATATTTTTACATATATTCTATATATGGTATGAAATACCATACTGTACAATGCTTTGCTACATTTCTTCCCAAAACTGAATTTGGTGATATCCCCTTAGCAGCTTGAAATCAGCTACTGTGGGATTATTTATGCCATGAAATCAGCACATGCTGTAAACCAGGGTTTTTCTGCCCTTACATTCAGTTGTTAAACATTTATCAGTCCGCTGCTAAGTGTGACATGTCCTTCAGATTTCGAGGCACATTGCCCAGCAGGCCCTACTATCTTCTTTTGTATGGTTTGAAGCACGAGTTTCAACTATGGTCTCTACTGGTTTGGGGAGAAGTGGGATGAACATGTGCATAAGTGCTTTCTGGGGTGAAAATCAGGCTTTTATTAGATTGAGAGACTGTATGATGAAAAAGAAAATTTTTAAAAAACCAATAGGACACTTCTAAATGAAAAATTCTAAGTCTTCCACAAGCATTTCTTTTCTGTGAAATAAAGAGATCAGCTAGATTGCATCAGGCATGTTCTTGAATTTTGCCCTTCTTAATGTAGCCAGAAAATGTCTCTAAATTTTAACCAGTAAAATCTTTGCTTACTCTTTCCTTGCTTTCCTCTTAAATGAGGTTCCCAGATTTAGCAAATAAGACTCCCAGTTAAATTTGAATTTCAGATAAATAATATTTGGCACATATTTATTCTAAAATATTATTCCTTTTTAAACTGGAATTTAAATGTAATTAGGCATCCTATATTTTATCTGGCAACTCTACTCCTAAAGGCTTGCTTTCTTCATTCTACCATCTCCCTTTTCTTCTCATGTGGAAGTCCACTGCATTGATGAATTGTTGCCTGGCTTTTATATTACTTAGGTCAATAAGATTTAGTTATGTCTGTATTTAATCCCAGTTCCACCAACACTTCCTAGTGTCAGTATTGGGTTAAAATAAGGCTTCTCATAATTGCAGCAAGAGTAAATTTATCATATATATATATATATATATATATATATATATATATATATATGCACACACATACATACATACACACATACACACACACACACATATAAATAAACAATGTAGTATGCTACAGTTAGCAAGCCTGTACTATCTATATATTAGCTCTGGTGATGACAATAATGATGTCATCATCATGTCTTCATTGTCAAAGACCTACAATCCTCTGAATTATCAGTGACCTCTTTTTACTATCTCTCTTCAAATACATTCATCCCTTTTCTGGCCTCATCCATCTTTTCTGGAATAATTCATCAAAACTAATAACCAATTTCATCCATCACCACCAAAAGAACCCCAAATTTTCACCAGATTTTATTTTCCTGATGTTTATGCTGAGGTAGCTAAAACATGCTCATTTATGCTAAGGATCAGCACCATCACTTTGCCAGTACTGGCCAAAGATCTGGCTAGAGAATAGGACACTAATGACACTTTTTTGAGTCTGAATTCTGCCAAACACTATGCAAGGACCTTTTGCGTATGTTCTTTCATTTAATCCTCATAATAGCCCTGTAAGTATTACACATTTTACAGACAAGAAAAAATGAGAACCTTAGTGGTAAAAGAAGGAAAAAAAGGGAGAAGTTTGAATTTAGCTGCTATTGGTAGGAAGTGCTCCCTACAAAAGTGATGATAATACCTGTTTTGGTGTAGATATTATTGAGGTCTTTATTTTCCTTTAAAGGTATTCTTATAGAATATCATTTATCTTTTTTTTTTTTTTTTTTGGTACCAGGGATTGAATTCAGGGGTACTTGACCATTGAGCTACATCCTCAGTCCTATGTTTTGTGTTTTACGTAGAGACAGGGTCTTACCAAGTTGCTTGGCACCTCACCTTTGCTGAAGCTGGCTTTGAATTCGCGATTCTCCTGTCTCAGCCTCCCAAAGTGCTGGGATTATAGGCACAGGCTTGCGCCACCGGGCCCGGCTTAAATGTTGATTTTTTTTTTTCTTTCTGTCCTGGGAATTGAACCCAGGGGAGCTCTAGCCAACTGAGCCAAATCCCTAGCCCTTTGAATTTTTAAAATTCTTATTTTTATTTATTTTTTTGGGGGGGTGCTGGGGATTGAACTCAGGGGCACTCAACCACTGAGCCACATCCCCAGCCCTATTTTTTTTTTTTTTGGTAGTGCTGAGGATTGAACCCAGGGCCTTGTACCTGCGAGGCCAGCACTCTACCAACTGAGCTATATCCTCAACCCTCATTTATCCCTATAGCCTCCCTACAATTAGGAAAAGTAGGGTGGTGCCGTCTCCACTGCCCTCAGAGACAGGAGGGATTAATTTCTGGGCTGTAACTATACAGTCTTTAGAGTTTTACTGGTGTTCAGTGCCCTGATTTAATATTCTCATTTTTTCCCTACTATACCCGTAAGGACAAGTTTTCATCAGAAGTGAAAGTGCTGATCAATGCCATGTTAAAAAGAATTCTAAGAACTTTTCCGAGTTCAAAGCAAAGAATGCTAAAAACAATTAAATTTCTGCTTGTGGACACAAGAGGTGGGGCAATGATGATAACCTGAGGGAAGAACAGTGAAGACAGGGTAGTGAAAAGACATGTGAGATGCTCGAGGTAAACGATGTATCACCAAACCTCAAAATGATAGATTCCAGTCAGTTCTAAGGGTTCAATGTTAAGGACCCAAACATGAGATGCTAGGTCCTTTGAATTGTCTCCACCAGAACAATGGATGGAGTAATCTAGTTCAAGACATTGTGTGCCTTTCTTCCATTGTACTGTGTTTCTCTTTAAAAAAAAAAAAATTCAACCTGATTGGATTGGGTTTAAATGTTCTTTTACTCTTGGCCTATACTGATAAAATGGTAGTTCAAGAAGTGGTGCATTTGTTTTTTTGTTATTGTTTTGCTTTGTTTTATTTTTCCCAGAGGATTGAACCCAAGGCATCACACATGCTTGGAAAGAGCTCTATCACTGAGCTACATCCCCAGCCAAGAAGTGGCACCTTTGGAATATGAGTTTACCAAAGCAGGTGCTTAAATGCTCCCACCCCTTCTCAGGTAACAGATGAATTCATTGAAGGTAGATTGAACAAATTAGTTGACCTATGTTGATTATATATACATTTTAATAAATGTTATTTAATAACAAATGTTTAAGCTGGGTGCAATGACATGGGCCTGTAATTTTAGGTATTCATAAGACTGAGGCAGGAGAATTGAGTGTTCATGGCCAGTCTGCTCAACAGGGCAGGATTCCCTGCTCCCCCCCAAAAAGTGTATAGACATCATTGTAACAAATCCCAGTGGACTGCGTTATGAAAGCTGGCCTCTTTAATTAGCCAAGTAATACATACACGTTCATATAGGGAATTAATTAAAGCTCTAATGGCAGAACATAATGATTCATTCATTTATTCATTTGCTTACATACTAGTAGCAACTGAATTTATTATCCACATATAGACTTTCATGGAGCCCCAATATATAAATAGAAAAATGGGAAAGTCCTAAAGCTTGGAATCATTCCTAGAAACTTCAGATCATCAGAGCACAGGTTGGAAAATACAGATCTAAGATAGTTTTTTTAGTACTATCTGGACAATGGGTAATTTTGGTCTTTGCAAAAGTCTCTGGATATAGTAAGATACTACATCTCTTATGGGAAAATATATATATATATATATAATGGGAAAACCATAGTATAGGAAATGAAGACATTACATTCTGTTTATAACTTAAGGTATGAATGTGATCAACTTCCTTCGTGCTTTGAATGCTTCTTTTATTTATCTATTAATTAAAACATTGGAACAGGTGTTTCATTGATTTGTTTTTCAAAGGCCTATTCTGTCCAAGTACAACAAAACCCACATAGATTGTGGACATTTATTTTAATTCTAATATTCTAGGAATCCATATTTATATATGGAGATTGTTATGGTCCCAAATATAATTTTGCTTCTAATACTTCCTCTAAGTTTTCTATTTGCACTTTTTCTGCTTTATAGAAAATAACATTGTTGTGGGCTGGAATGTAGCTCAGTGGTAAAGTGCTTGCCTAGTATGCACCAAGCCCTGGATTAAATCCCCAAAGGGGATTGAAAAAGAAAAGACAAAAAGGAAATTAAAAAAATAATATATTAATGGCATTCAGATTAATTTATTGTTATTAGTTTTGTACAATTAATATATTTCCAAAAATGTTTTTGAATCTAGTTTAAATATTTAGTTTACTATTTATAGTCACTAAAAAATATTTAAATACACACGCACACACACACTGCTCCTTGAAGTAAAAAATTATATTATGTTCTTATTGTAAATATGACAACATCTAACAAAGACAAGCATATTATTGATAAGTATTCTTCATAACTGAATGGAAATGAAATACTAAGTATATATATACTAATTATATATTATATCTCTGCAAATTATATCTACATAAAAATTCTTATTTATCTTTGTGCTTTTAAACATTGTATTGTCAAAGACACTCATAAAATAGGTAGTGTAGCATAATGGTTTAAAAGATGTGGTTTAATACACTGAAACTCTGCTTTGTGTTATTTAAAATCTACGTGACCTTGGATGAATTAGTTAGCCCTTTAAATTTTAGCTTTCTCAGCTTTAATATAAAGAAAATGAAATAATACTTACATTTTGGTATCTTTGTGGGGTTTAGAGGGGATAAAATATATATGTGCTTGACATAATACATTGCACAAAATATATTCAATATTAGCTAATATTATCATTTATAATCAAAAAGGTTATTCTTAATATTGTCATCATTATAAAAATATAGTTAATTCTTGAAGCTTCTCCAAATAATTCTTCGAAGGAAGCTGAGAGAAATTAACATGTCCAAAGACTGCTTGTGTGTAATTTACATATTATGCTGAATTTTTAAAATATGATCTCATTAAATTCTCACAACCAACTTGTGAGGTAACTGTTACATTCATTTTACAGAGACATTGTGGAACTTAAAATTATATACCTGGAAACTCAAAGTTGATTGATTTTTGAGGTACCTCTTCTCTATTAATGTAATTGTGGACATGTATTCCAACTCTCCACATATCTCAGTCAAGGACCAACTCTTTTGAGTTGTAAAACTTTGCATAAAATATAATCTCAACTGACCATTCATGACTGATGTCATCTTCCTAATTCTTTTTTTAATTTTTTTTTAGTTTTAGATGAACACAATACCTTTATTTTATTTATTTTTATGTGGTGCCAAGGATGGAACCCAGTGCCTCACATGTGCTAGGCAAGCACTCTACCACTGAGCCATAACCCCAGCCCACCTTCCTAATTCTTAAGAGAGGTTTTCATTTTTATAGATCAAGAAAATTCCAAGAGTGACAAACACAGAAACATGTTATTTTCCTGCCTCAGCTGCCACAATGCTTTAAATTTAAGTATCAAAGTTCTTCGGAAAGCATTAAGTATTAGGCATTCTCTTACTGATGAAATTAAGATTCCAGAAAGAATGTGACTTTGCAATATTTCCTGTTAAATATTTGTTTTTCCCCAAGGATTTTCTTATTAGCAGAATCTATGTGCATTCATTTTATTAATAAATAACATATTGCTTCAATTGCCAATTTTTTTTTCTGATTATACTCAGGAATAGTGAGAAACAGTCATGAGGTCAATCTAACATAATTTAAGCATCTTTCTGACCACGAGGTGACTACTTGTCTGCTCAATCCTGACCACCTGCCTTATGAGAGAATGAAAGGCACCAGCAGAAAACAGATCAGATGGCAGAATTTGGGAAAAAGCCAGTTTGCAAAATGTGAGATTCTACTGAATACATTATCAAAAGGTCCCATATTGAACTTTTTTGAGCACGTGGAAGAGATGGCTGTGGTAGTTAACTGCTTCAACTTCATTCAGGCTTAACCACAGCTTATTATTTCAGTAAGATTGCACAGGCCTCCTTCTTAGTTTAGTGAGCATTCTTATTTGAGTTTATTCAAAAGCTCCAAAGAAATTCAGACATCAGAAATTCAGAATTTGATGAGGAGGAGTTCACCTGCAGGTGTTAGGTAAAATCACAAGGTACTTCAAATCCATTATACCATGCAACCCAAAGCCACCCCTCAGGTTCCCTAAGTGCCTATTTTTATGTAGCCTCATAAAATAAGAACCTTACTGAAATTTTGATTCTATAAGGCCAGTTTTGGAGGCTGGAGGGAACTGAAGTGGACATTAGAGTTTTTATCAAAAGTTGTTCTTAGATGAAACGATTAGATTATTTCTGGAAAAGGTAAAGAACTTAGCTTCCAATTTGTTTAAATGGGGTTGAAGGAAAGGGGAATTTTTTTTTTTTTTTTTGACATTCATTAGGAGTCTAAATGTACCAAGGAGGGCTGTAAAATACATTTTATTGAAGCTCATTTAGACTGGAAGCAGAGGAACATCTGTAACTACTCTGAAGGGGACTTTGGAAGAACTTTTTACGAGTAAACTGGGATTGTTGCTTTTAATTATTCGAGTGTATAGATTATTCAGTAATGTGTGTAAAGAGCTTATTTAGCTACCACCTCCAGGCCACATCAATGAAATATAAGAGGACATTTTTTTTTCAGTTCACGTTGCTTGTGCTCTGTAATTTAAAATATAATCTTCAAAGGAACTAAAGCAAGTGAAAGTGTGATTTTTTTGCGGCAGTGGCTTGCTGAGGAATCCCATTGTGGATTTAGTTTTCTATGTGTATAACCCAGTAATAGCTACGTTTTTTTTTATACTGCATTCCAAAGGCATAATTCCATTTTTCCCCACTAAGAACTACTCATATGTAATCTTGTTTCAGATTTCTTCAGCAGGAGTTTCCAAAATTGAAGTAAGTATGGCAAGCCATTCTGTTTACAAAATTAAAGCTTAAGTCATTTACTAAAATTTTACTAGATATTTTGTTTTTAAGGAAGTCAACATCTTGATTCCCACATTATGAAATAAATGATATCTTTAGCCTCTGAGCTGTTACTTTACAGAGGAATTAACAGTTCCTACCCCTTTATTAACACAGCCCTCCATGTTTGGTTAGGAAACACATGGTCAGGAGACAGCTTATTGTCACATTAGTCCTTATTTGATAGCAATGACACATGCTGAATGAAAAGTCATCTTTACCCTTTTTCATAATCAAACATGTAAAGGGAGGTTAAGCAATGACATACCTCTTTTAAATGCAACTCAAATGCCCATTTTTTGTTTTATTTTATTGGATTCATCTAAATGAGAATTGTTCTAAAAATAATAATCATTCCAAAACATAAGAAGTTTTTCATAACTTAGATATAATCTTTAAACAGGAACAGAGCATGTCCCAAGTCTCCAGTTCATAGAAGGCATTGCTAGAATAGCACCAATAATTTGCAAAAACAAAGTCATTAATGATCTTTGCATACTTTTTCTAACCCCACTTGACTTGGGAATAACTTGACTTTTATGTAAATTCACTAAATTATGTCTTTCTGTCCACTCTATTTAGTGTGATAATTAGGAAAGAGGAATTTTCAAAAGAACAAGCTTTAAATTGGTCACTCTGGCATGGCAGATTTTATTATGGATGCCTACGTGCTCCTCAGAAAGACACTTCTCGACTCCCTGGGAAGAAAGCATATGACTGAATTTCAGCAGTTCAGTTTTTACATTAAAATATGGCCAGTGAGGAGTTCCAATCTGTCAGGGAAAAGTGGCCATGCGGCCAGAGTTATCATTTTACTTTGGGGGTCTTGTGTTTGCCAAGTGGTCAGCCAGCTGTCCAGGCTTTTAAAATGAGGAAGCTGAAAATTCTGAGAGGTAAATTGCACTGGAACATTTAATATTTATCAAACCTGAAGAATTTTTAATAAAATTAAAAGAGAATTGCTGTTTGCAATTTGAAGTTTTAATAAATATCCTCTTAAATTCTAGTTAGGTAGGAAGTCTAATCCCTCGCAGTTGTGTGCATTGTTACACAACACAAAGAGGTTGGGTAAGAAGGCTATAGGCCTGATTTCAAAGT
Organism: Geosciurus inauris; assembly: GCA_004024805.1. Lineage (NCBI taxonomy): Eukaryota > Metazoa > Chordata > Mammalia > Rodentia > Sciuridae > Geosciurus > Geosciurus inauris. The sequence goes on along the minus strand of PVHX01005156.1, from coordinate 16,154 downwards.
TTGCCACCCACTGCTATTCAGTGGTTGTGTAAACTTCTCTCTGAGCCTCAGTTTTATTATCTGTAAAATGGGAATAATAGTGATAGCATTTAACTTGAAAAAAATGCGTTTGATTTATAGTAATGTATTCAAAGCACCCATCAGACAGAAGACAGTAAATTATACTAAAATAGTTAAATGTACCTTAAAGGCATAGCAGCTAGAATCTGACTTGAAGATAGATTGTTTATACTTGTTAGCATGTACTAAACAGAGCCATAATTTCTAAACATGTGCAATATATTGATGCAGAAAATTGATAAGGAAGATCGTCAAAAGTATGTCTTTCTTTCTGAGTAAGGAGGTTAGAAGTTAAGCTTTTGGAATGATGACTCTGAACCAAAGAGATTTCGTTGGATAACAAGGTTAGATTTATCTTCCCTACTTTCTTCGGGGAACTGAGAGGAAGGCTGCAGGGGAAAGTGCCAGCCAGTCACGTTTGCATGAGATAAATAATCAGTTGTGAGCTCAGTGTGTGATTCTCGTTAAAATCCAGACATTGGAACAGCTCCCGAAAAGCACTGCCACCACCACCACTACCAATCTCTTTTGCATCTCATTGGCATTTGAGGACGTTAATTGACTCATTATTGCAATTCATATTCAGGAAAGGAAGTTGATTAAGGAAGGCAGATGCAGAATCTCCAGACAGTCATGGCTGCGTTGTTTGTCCCGGCAGTTTACTTGAGTTATTAGAATACTTAGGAAGCTATAGCCAGAGGGACAGGGAACGTGTCCCACCAAGCGCCACCCACACTGAATAGTTTTTTACTAAAAAGAATACAATTTTGATAACCTTATCCTACCTTAAGGTCCAAATAGGCTTTTTTCTAAGCTCTTTAATTATCACCACTTCATTTTATTTGAATTGCTCTTCTGGAAAATTGGTCTCTAATACTTACGTTTCATCAAGGAATATTTTTTCAAAGTCAATAAAAATATCTCTTGACTCTATTGAGTTAAATAACTTTTAAAATTTATTACCAGTAGTAAATTTTAAATGATTTTTATGTTTTCCCATATCGCAATTCTCATTTTGATTAAGTAAACCCTGACGAATTTATAGATCAAATGTGTTTCGTTATTGCAGTGGCTGTTTTCTTTTGTTAATTTGCTCCTTTTCAAACAAACTAGTTTCCATTTTTATGTCTGATAGTGCATGCAGGTAGCTACATATATAATTATGTATGTGAGTTAGAAAAAAACACTTTCTGTTTTTAAATTTGGACTGACCAGTATTGTTGAATATACTGAATATTCTTAAAAGTTGATTCTCAGCAATGTGACAAACACTTGGAATTCTGAGATCAACCAAACACAAAAAATACAGTTCACTTTGTTGTTCTATATATTGAATTCCTCAGTAATAATTTTGAGAAAATTATTTTTTTCTCTCCACCTCAAATGTGAAAGCACCACTCAGACTTTACTATGAATAGTTTTATTCTGTAAAAGAAATAGAATTCAGTCCATAAGAAGTTCATCCAAAACAACAGATCTTACAAAAAGCTTGTTTGGCACTGAGGATAAGCAACATTGCCATTTAATAACAGTCATTTCTTCCTCATCTTCCCATTGCTCAGACTCAGCTAATTTCACCTCTTTCACTTGATCTGTACTAATACAAAGACATATGCAGAGTTAATAAATTTTCTCACACATATATAGACTTACGTGAACTAGAATCGTATGGCAGAATTAAATGTATCTCCTTTATACTTTAGCCTGATAGTAATTTCTCTGGACTTGAGAGCAAATAATTCAAGGCTAATATTTCTCATTCATTAGTTACTATAAGTGTTAATAACATTTCAAAGTATATTTCTACAAAAAACCAATTTGACAAAAGTTTAATGAATAATGATGATGCATGTGCCAGGAAATTCAGGGTGGGGACAGATTAACAACATATGACCCTACCATCCTAGAGTTTACAGTCCAGTAATGGGTGGAGAGTAGCAGGAAACAGTTACAGCTGATACAAAGCACAATATAGGTACTTCACGTGGAAAATAAGCAAAATTAATTGATAACTTTAAGAAATTAGCAACCTACTAACAGTTATTTTTAAAATTTTAGAGGAAAACTAGGGAAATGTTTTACCTGGTGCTTCAAGGCTGCATATGATTTTGATACATACGAAAAAGAAAGTTATTGCAGGTGAATAAAACACCATGAACGAATTCAGTGGTACAAGCCATTCTGGGAGGAGTCAGTAGTTATGCATGATCAGAACACAGAGTAATTGAAAGAGAACCAAGAGATGAGCCCCAAAGGTAGGTGGGAGACAGACTCAGGAGGGCTTTAAAAATACACTTTATCCTACTAATGACTCTGCACTGTAAAGTCGCAGAGCTATGAGGGACGTTCAGTATCATCTGAATGACAAGAAAGGTTATTTGAGCAGATGTCTCATTGAGCAAATCCTGGCCCAGACAGGTTTGATATACTGTAATAGGAAAATCTTGGAGGTAGAATGCTGTGCAAAACAAGGCAGGTATGACAGAAGTCCAAAGAAGCAATTACCAGCCACAAAGAAGAGGCAATGGGAAGAATACAGCATATGTGTTTGTGGGAATGGATAACCCTATATTGTGAGTGTAGAGTACTGAGTGTAGGATGATTGGAGTAGAGAAATAACAAGATAACAAAAAGATTCTTATTTTTGATTATTGGCTTCATGATTGATGCAGGGAGAGAGAGAAGAGAAAAAAACAGAGGCAGTGAGAAACAGAACAAGAGGAATACAACAAAATAACTCTATGTGAGCAAATATCCAGTGGGTCTTTGTAAATGGGGGTTGGAAGATGAGGGTCAGCACTTTAGATCTAGATGAAGCTAGGAATATGAATTGGATAGGAACACGAATTGAACTGTGGGGATAAATGAAGATGGTCACCTCAGGAGCTCCTAGAAGCTGGGGGAGACATCACAAAACTCTTCAGAAACAGAGGTGTCAGCAAAGAAGAGAGTCTTCTTGCTTTAATGAAGCTTTAATTTACTACGACCTAGAAAATATGGTATGCTTAAGGACAAAGTGGTGTGAAAATTAGACCACAGATATGCAATCACAGGCAAGGTAAAGGCCCAAACAACCTCATCTTTTTATTCAATCACTTCTTTGTTCATTTCTTCACTTATAAACAACTCGTTCTGAGGATCTTTATGGGCCAGGTCTCAAGATATACATGATGGTCTAAACTTCCAGATGGTTCTTGGTAACTCATGTAATCCTTTGCTGATTTTCCACTTTCCTCATATTCCCATACTAAGGATTGATATGCATTAAAGCTTTTCCTTCCCTTTGTACCAGTGATGATCAATACATGACTGTAATAAAAATATTATTTGATACTTAAGTAATATTATTTTAGTCAGCTTTTTCACTGGTGTGACTAAAAGACCTAACAAGAACAACTGTAGAGGAGGAAAAGTTTATTTAAGGGCTCACATGTTTTCAGAGGTCTTGGTCCATAGACAACAAGCTCCATTCCTCTGGGCTTCAGGTGAGGCAGAACTTCATGGCGGAAGAGTGTGGCAGAGGAAAGCAGCCCACATGATGGCCAGCAAGCAGAGAAAGGGAGACTCCACTTGCCAGATACAAAGATATACCCCAAAGCCACACCCCCAATGACCCACCTCCTCCAGCCACACCCACCTTCAGTTACCACTCAGTTAATCCCATTAGGGGATTGATTCTCTGATTGAGTTAAGACTCATAACCCAATCATTTCTCCTCTAAACCTTCTTGCATTGACTCACACATGAGCTTTTGGGAGACATCTCACATCCAAACCATAACAAATACTTTCATAAACATTTGTTCATTTAATCTTCCTGGCAATCTGGTGAGATGGAGGTAAGCATTGCTATTCCCACTTTATAGATATGGAACAAAAATAGCAAACAGCATTTTATATGCTCAAGTAACAGTAATTGCTAAAACTTTGTCAAAGGAGCCATGTTGTCATTTTAAAATGTAAGCATCTCTTTCCCTTCCAAAAAACTTTCCCCTAAAACTTAGAACTTTTATAAAAATGAGATGGTATCTACTTTATTACGTCAAACCAAAGGATTGTCTCTTCTCACCATCACTAAATACTCCCCAGCTCCGGTTTAGATGATATACCCAGAAATTACCCTTCCGGGCCTCAGAAGCCTGTGGCTAGCAAAAGAAAGCAAGCTTTTCAGTTGTTCTTTTCCATTAGCTTCAGCTTTCATTTTTCCAGTTCCTATAGAAAATTTATACTGTGATTTTGAGCACTAGTTACTTTTAGCAAAATTACCAGTATTCTTCCAGTATGTCAAGTTAAAAATCCTGCGAGGATACTTTCTGAAAAACATGATTTTTCAGAATTGCCTAAAAGCCTCATATTGAGGCAAATACCTGATCCCAATCTTGTGTTAAAAGGCTCATATTTCACATTGTATTTCCAAAGCAGGTCTGAAAAAAAAACCATGTGAGGAGTTAGTTGTCATTTATGATAGTTCCAACCAATACGCAAAGGTTCTCTGAAATTCTCAGAAGCATTTTGAGGCCATGTTTGGGTTCAGTGGGAGAAAGTACCATGAGGGATACCGTGTCACTGGCACAAGTAGAGAAGGGTAACATGTGTCCTGGGTATTATGCCATCTTGTCCTAATGGCAACTGAGTCAGATTATTCTAGGATCATATAATGAGGTCTCTGGAGTGAGTAATGTAGGTGTTCAGCTCTCTTAAGAGCAAGGTTGGACTCACTGAGGAATGCCCCTGACTCCACCTTCCAATCAATATCAACTTTTGTTACAAAGTCTACGCAGTGCTGCAGATGGCAGTTAATGCTTTAAACAAATGTAGAAATAAGCAACTGTTTTTATTCAATTCCTAATTGCATGTTTGCAAATACTTTTAACCCAAGTCTCAAGCATTTTCTGCATTAAATAGCTGACATTTACTGGAAAAGGGATATGATGGGAAATTTAAATCAGTGAAAACTAAGTAATTGTTTTGAATTTGAAGAATAAATTTCTTTCTAGGGATCGTACAGGGATAGTAGGAATGGGTGGAAGACATATAAATTATCACGCATCAACATAAATGGAGGTAACTAAACACGACTGATTATAGTAATAGAGAAAACTCTCAGGAGGGCTGCCTGCACGTGGACACATCCAAATGTTATTTTTGCTCAGTTTTTCCTAGCACTGAACACTTTATCTGCAGAGTGGATTGCTATCCCTGACACTACATCATTTCCTCCAGAGCCAAAGTTGCCACTGGTTTAGGTGACTTACTCAAGGTCACCGAACATGAGGGGTATAGTGGAGGATATTTCAAAGGCTTTTGAGTTCCAGGCTGTTGCTTACCCATTGAACCTCATAGAGGAAAATGCAAAAAGCCTACAGATCTATTTATCTACATATTTTCTTTGGCTCAAACTGTACATTTATAAAGTGATTCCTGCACTCATGTCATGGTCCATTTGCTTTAAAGCAGTTAAAAAGAATTTTATTCAACTCCAGACAATTTATGTTTTTGAATGATTTTTGGATTCTGTGATTTGACAGAGAAAGACCTATAGATTCCACAGTGCAAAAGGCAGAAAAAAATAGTTTGAAAGTGAAAACAACAATAAAAGATATCAGGTATTTTACATGGAAAATCATAGAAACTCTCTAGATAGTCCTTAAAAGTCACTTTTATTTATTTTATTAAAAATCATATACCATTACTTCATTTAACATTTGAGACCTATTTGCTTTCCAGGATACCTATTCTGATTCCCTATGTCTCCTGCAACAGAAACAGCGCATCTATAACCAGTTTACCTATGTTCAAATTCAACCAGGAAAATAGAAACCTTTGGAGATTTCCAAAATGAAGGACTATAATTCATCTTGGAATTAAATTCCTTCATTTAAGGATGAAAGCCAAACAGGAGATAGTGAGGCAAATCAGAGATCAGCATAAACAGAAAAAAATCATTCCCAGAGCTGGAGGAACAAAAGAAGGAGACGCTATTTCCAGAATCCAGAAGCCAGGACCAACCACTGGGAGCTGCAACCATGTGAGGAATTAATTGTAGGAGTTAGGAGCGGGAAACACGAAGGGCTTTGTCCAGTAGGTGCTGGCATCACAGATAAGGCCAGCCACTTCTGGAAATGCCACAGGAGACAGGATCAGGAAGAATGGTTGACTTCCCTTTCCCACACTCTGGTCTTCTAGAAAGCCCCTCACTTTGCAAGAGAACAAGAGTCTGGATATGCAGAAGAGTGAAGGAAAAAGATGAATCTGAGAGCTAATCAGCTAATTTATTTATCCATTAAAAGATTCTAATCCCAGCAACTTGGGAAGCTAAGGCAGCAGGTCTGTAATTTCAAGACCAGCCTCAGCAAATTAGTGAGGCCCTAAGCAACTGAGTGAGACCCTGTCTCAAAAACAAAAAATAAAAAGGGCTGGGGATGTTGTTCAGTAGCTAAGTGCCTCTGGGTTCAATTCCTTGTACCAATGAAAACAAAAGGAGAAGGAAGAAAAGGAGGAGGAGGAAGAGAAGGAGGAGAAGGAGGAGAAAAGGATTCTGCTTAACTCAAAATTTTGAATTAAAAAAAAATCTATTTAACTTCCTTCTCATAAAGAAAAATTGATTTAATTTTTATGCTTTGATTTCCTGCCACACAAAGTGCATTGATAGGACCCCATTTATTTTTGTGTAGACATAAGGCTGGAGTATTTGTACGGAGGAAGTATTCAGTGATATTTGACATGAGGATAAGTTAACACAAGTTGACTAGACCAAACATTTTGACCATTAGCAAGCAGTTGCCTTTCCTAGTGCATGGCCTTTTAGCAGTTGTCTGACAATTTTCATTACTGAGAGACCATCCTGTTTGTTTAGAGACCCTTTGAGAGTATACTTCAAATTTTTTTAAGTATTTTTATTTTTAATTTGTTCTAATTAGTTATACATGACAGTAGAATATATTTTGACACACTGTACACAAATGTAGCACAACTTCTTCCTCTGGCTGAACATGGTGCAGAGTCACACTGACAGTATAGTCATACTGTAAAATCCTAACTCAAAATGGAGTCACTCTGGCTCAGGCCTGCATGTATTTGCTAACCTGCTTTTTGTGCTTCTGTGATTTAATGCTATGCTTGCTTCTCATGGATGGGGCCAAACCACAAGCTGTCAGACCCCCTGGCCAGCAACCTAAAGTTCTAGGAACTGAAAGGTGGATATAAACGGTGCCATCATGGTTGAACTGTAAATAACTATAGGTTGAATATTTGCCAAATCCTGCTTTCAAGGATGTAAATCATGTAATTCACCCACCCTATAATAACTTCTGAAACCCTCATTTTGGGGTCACTTTCTGAAGGAAAGGAGAGCTGACTCCAATCAATTGGTCTGTGTACCTATTTTCTCAATAAACTTTGCTGCTTCTGCAGAGTTGTCTGGGCTGCACTTCTTGGGGAGAGGTGTGGGTTGGATGCAACAATACATGTATATAGGGTAATAATGTCAGTCTCATTCCACTGTCCTTCCCATCCCCAGACCCCCTACCTTCCCACCCACTCCTCAGTTTATACCCAAAAGACTTAAAATCAGCATACTACAGTGACACAGTCACATCAATGTTTATAGCAGCTCAATTCACAATAGCTAAACTGTGGAACCAATCTAGATGCCTTTCGATAGATGAATGGGTAAAGAAACTGTGGTACATATACACAATGGAATAGAATGAAATTATAGCACTTGCAGGTAATGAATGGAGCTGGGAATATCACGTTAAGTGAAATAAGCCAAACCCAAAAAACCAAAGGCTGAATGTTTTCTCTGATAAGCAGATGCTGATGCATAATGGGGGGGGGGAATGAAGGGACTTTAGATTGTGCAGAGGAGAGCAAGGGAAGAGTATACTTTTTATATGTGCACCAAAAACATACCTCTGACATTTTAAGAGATTTCCCCCTTTCACTCCCCAAAGCCTGATGAGGTACCTCTAGGTGTGTGGAGGGGAAGGAGGGAGCATTCTTCTATTCATATATGGATCTTTGCTGATCTTTGCTAACTCCTTTTTTGACTCTTCTGAGGTCCATGAAAAGTCTCCAATCCAGAGACAATATTATAGGATTTCAAATAGGGTCCCCCAACAGAGAGAAATTAAATGCTAAATATTGTGTGCATATTTCATGTACATTTTTCTTAAGGGAATTTTCAAAACTCAAAAACTATTTAGAAATAATATTCTAGATATTCCCTTTGGGATGTAAAATGTGTCTGTGTGATAGGTGAGACCATTTTAATTTGATAGTGTATACAAATAGTAGGAAGATACTAAAGGTAGGGGGAACGTCTATAGGAATTAATCTCTTATTCCTTCCTTCTTATGGCTTTTTAAAAAAAAATGCTACCTGGTTCTTCAGAAATAGAAATATCTCTCTTGGCTTCTATTTGAATTATGGAGTGGTTTTTCTATTCTAGAGGTGAAGCTAGAAGTAAATGCTAGAAGATATGACTTTTTTTCTAGAATAGACATATAATGAGCACAAAATAATCTATATCCTTCTTTATCTGAATTTTGATTCTATATACAAAATTTTATAAATACAAAGAACATTCTAAAATATCATGTGGTCTCTCCTACCTAGTGATTCATCATACATTATAGGATGTCAGCTCTGGAGAGAAGGATGGAACCTTAGAACTTATCCATTCTATCTGTTTACATTATGTAAGGGGGCTTGAGATCTCATGAGAGAATAGGTACATGTGTAAGTACTACCTACTGGTACCATCCATATGTCACATTCCCACTTCCTTTTACCTGTACATGTTCTTGGCCATCATTTTCCCTTTTATAATTTATAGGGATTTTCAATTTTCTAATGAACTTTTTGATTGAAGATAATTGACTAAATCCATAACCATTGAGAACAAACAACCATCAACACCCTGTTCATTTTCTGGTATAGGTTGCCAGATCTTGGGAAAGGCTGTTCAGATTCAAATTCTACTTTATAAGTGCCAAATATGACCCAAAGATGGACTGTTGACAGTTATTGAACTTCTTTAGGTCTTATTTTCTTTTATCTGTAACAAAGACAATAAAATAATCTACTTCATGAGGATTGAATGAACAGAAATACATGGAAAGATCTTAGCAGCACACAGTATTTCTTAATAAACGGTAGTTATTGTTATGAGGTACTTTGGAGTCTAAGGATACTGGACCAATAACATTGTTCAGAAAGAACATTGGAATGCATGGCCCCAGACACAAGGACTTAGAAACACTAAGCCTTCCATGTGTTAGAATTTATAGCTGACCAAAGCTGGACATAAAATAATTTCCATGTTAGAAACAGTTAAATTCAGTTAGGAGATGAGATCTGGGTAATATAAGATTTATTCAATAAACAGTTCATACTACGTTTAATTAAAATGCTAGAATCATAGTCTTGAAGTAAACGTATATAAGACAGCAAACAAATTACTTTAAGGACTGTAGCCAAAAGCCCAAAGCCTCTCAAAATCAGAATCTTCTAAGCCATCCCTCATAAAAGATTTTGGAGTAACTGCAGTAGTTGCAGGTGCTGTAATGAGAAGGAAAATCCCCAAATCCCAGTTTGCCTCTTTAGAACCAGGGATTTTGCTCAGATCATTTCTTTTTCTTTTTCTTTTTTTCTTTTTCCCCCCTTTTATGATCAGGATTGCTTGTTGTTTTCAGCTTGGCAGAATGTGGTCACAAGGATGCCTTTGACTTCTTTCAGTCTGCCTCTCCCTGCAGGGTTCTCAAAGCCTCACATCTCAAAGAGGGAAACTGTTGGAATTGTTTCTCTCAATCTTGATTTTTTTTAAAAAAAATTACTTCTGCTTTGGAAAAATGCATTTATTCAAGCATAGTCTCGTCAGCATTCTAGAAAATATGAAACCATTTTGCACTGAATTTTTAAATGCAAAAAAAATTGGCAGATGAACAAATATAACTTCTTGTGATTCTGTTCCAATAATCTTGGCGAATTGTTATACTGTAAACCCAGAAAATTAACATTGCCAGATAAACAGTCTGATTATATCTGGCACCATCAAGATTTTGTAGTGAGAAAATGTACAGTTTCCTAAGGCCTCTGACAGAAAGCTACTCTCAGACCTTTTCAAAGGTTATCAGAAGTTATTACTTGAGATTAACTATGGCATGAACAAAAAGGTTTGAAGTCTTGTTTATAGTTAGCCTGTGGCTCTGAATTAGCAAGTTCTCTCTTAAATGATCAGTGTTTGAATTCTGGGTGCTAATGAGCGAAGGTTAGCCAGAGGGAATACGTATGAGGGGAACAAAAGATTAAAGTATTCTCTATGGGGGGAAGAAGTATTACACAAAAATCTCAATATATTTTGGAAGTCAAATTGTGTTTTAATCAATGCCTCCAAAATAAGCTGAAGAAGTCCTATTGACGTTCCCAGCTGTAAGAGTAGAAGTCTGGTTTCGCATTTGCATGATTTTGAAGGTCAAATGCCTGCTATCCAAGTCTTACTGATCCATATGGACTAGAAATGCCACAATATGCAATCATCATGAAGGCAGATTGTCTCCTGTAAATCTGTCCTTTCTGTAACACATTCAAAATGTACCGTATTGGCTGGATTATAAATCCTTTTAGGAAATGTGTGCACATTTGCAGAAGCAGCTTCACGTTGATGGATGATGGCATTGGTGTTCTGAGAACCCTTAAAATAATTTATCATATGTATAAATCTGATTTTGCATGTGTCTGGATTTCCTCTGGCCAGGTATACCTGTAATTCAAAACCCTTTTCCTGAAAGTTAATAAAACCATTTCCAAGCTGTTCACCATGTTTTCTGTAGATATCGGACCTGAAGATTTGATTATCCTAGATCTCAACTTTGTTTGCTAAATAGAAATTCATTTAAACACCTTCTTTATTGTTACTTCCATTAAGATATCAGTGTCCCTAGCATATTCAAAATATCACTCACGTTAAAATTACTTAAATATACCCAGAAACACAGCCATTGCATAAAAGAAAGAAAAATTGATTTGATGGTGATGTCAAGTATTCCGTTGTGTTATGGAAAATTAATAATCTTTGCATATCTACTTTTGTGAATCTTCTAGTCAGTACTAGACATTATTAAACCCAACACCTTCCATTATTTTTCTAAGCAACTTTCTTCACTTTGAAAAAGTGATATAGCCTTCCTTCTGTCTCAGACATCATGTATCTTTTAGAGCATTGAAAACAGCATTTTTCCTGTTCATAAACAGATAAATTAGATCCATTCCTTGGATACTTAGAAATTTCTTTATTTTTAAAACGAGAAGTGCCAATTTCAACTGTTTCAAAATATTATAGGACATCAGAATCAGGAGACATTGCTTTCCTTATTTATTCTGTTTGTTTCCTTATTTAACAAACAGAAAGTGAAGCCCATATTGAAGTAACCTAATAAAATCAAATGGTGAGTGTGTGGCTTGCCTAGAGCTAGAAACTGAGTTTGAGTTGACTCAGATTAGCATATGTGCATCCCTACCATGGCATGATGCCTCTCGCTATAGAAAAGGAGTAAATGGGAAGCTGAATTGATGTGTCACCCGTTGTTTTTTTGTTAGTTTGTTTTTTCCCACTGATGTCCTGTTTCGCACTCTAATTGGTTTACTTTTTGCATTTCCCAGAAAGTAAGATATCATTCATTCATTTATTCATTTATTCCCCAAACATTTTGTGAGAGCTGGCTATATGACAGACACTCTAGTGGATAATTCAAGACAATCGACAATCTAGACATGGAACCCAGTTTACAGCAGCATGAGAACAGAGGAACAGAGTTCCCTTCTATGATCTTGTCACTGTTTCTCAAAGTGGCCTTAAAATAAGATGCAGACCCTGGAGCCACACCCCCTTGTCTTGATCCCAGTTCTACCACTTTCCTGCTTGCCCCCAGGAAAATTACTAGATCTCTCTATCGTAGCTTCCTAATATGAGTAACAAACTGCGTTAATAAATTGACATAACTCAAGGAATTTTGAATCAAGCCAAACACAAAAGAAGAGTTTAATAAACATTAGATAGAAATCATTAGTTCTGCTACCATCAAAAATGAAAGGCCTCTTGACAGGTAACCTCCAGGACAACCGTGGCCTAACTTCACTCCATGTTACTTTAAGCCCTTCCAATTTCCCCACCTCCCCTTTAATGCCCACAGAGTATCTAATTTTAAGATCCATTTTAATGGCTATTTCTGCAAACAGAACATCTAGCAGTTTGGTGATGAAATCAGGGCAGTTTGAGATGTCGCACGCTAACTAGTTACACTGCACAAAGCCTAACAGTTTGCTTTCTGTTTTTAAAGAAGCGTTTCGTTTAGCCATACTTGTGGCGGCACATGTAATTGAAAAGAGGCATATGGAGACCAGCATGCAAAGCCTAACAAACACTTCAGAGTGGCTTAAAAACTATGCTAATCAGTTTGGAAAACCATGATTTAATCTTAAAAGAATAAGAAGAAAAAGAAAAAAGAAACCTCCCCAAACCTAAGGTGACTTTTAAAAGAAACGTAATCATTGTTGATATTACCTAACACTGGTTTTATTTCCCCCCTGCCTTGGAAAATGTCGGAAATAAAATAGAAAACTATAAAAAGGAAGGAATGAGAACTCCCATGACTTGTAGCTTTGTGGAGCAGAGATGAACTGTCAGTGGAGGAAGCCAGGACACCAGCTCACAGTCGGGATCAGAATGCAGACTCTCCTCCACAACATGGAGACCCTATACTCGCTCACAACACTTCTCTCTCTGCAAGAAGGCTCTGAGCATTACCTGAAAACAAGGAAGGCATCAGATGAACAGACCTTTATAACAGAATGTGCATCTGCCAAGACAAAAATACACGACAAGCTTCTGGTGCTGGCACGCTGACAGTATGAGCAAGCTGTCTTAGTAGTGATTTTGCAAATCATTTGAGTTTAAATTCTATATAGGCCGTAGGGCCCCTGGAGCATCACTTTCTATATTTGGCCTCCTCATTTAGCTATGTTTGGAATAAATAGGCTATGGATAAAAATCATGCCCTTTAAGAGTTTTGCATACACTGACTAGTTCTGCATATGTATCATAGGTGAACTGAGTGACTGCTGCGAGTCTATGCATGCACACACACATACGCAGGCTTTCAAAATGTATTTTTAAGCTGCTTTCCTGTGTGACTTTTTCTTTCTTTCTTTCTTTCTTTTTTTTTTTAAGTTCAGCTCTCTGGCATTTAGTAACCCACAAGCTGCTGTTTCTTTTTCCAAAGAAGTTCAGCTTGATGGAGGGGCCAAGAAAAATGAGCCCAACTGATGATTGCAATCTCGAAAGAAAATATGTTTTTTATCAGAGACCACATGTTGCCAATGCCAATTAAAGTAAAACTGGAAGATTTCATCAGATACCAACCTGGAGAGGAGAAATAACATGCCAACTGTAAGAAAGGAAACGTATTCTTCAGGTAGAATTGCTGGGATGTTCAGCTGAGGTGAATTTTGAAATTAAGGTGGAAGGTGCAGCACACATCGTAGATTGAGCAATTCATTGGCCAGCTAAGTAAAAAACTTGTCCAAAGGCAATGCCATGGATTTTTATTTAAGCTGATGTAGATGAATTCCTGGCTCTACCAGTAACCTACTTGAATCATCTTCCTATCTCTGAGGCTTAGTTTCCTCATTTGTAAATCAAGAATCATGGAATCCTGTTCAAATTAAGAAATGACAATGTGAATTAAGGCACCAGTCGCATAATATGTACTTGGTAAATATTGAAAGAAACTGATCAATTTGTAGATGAATATATCAATAAGGAAATTATGTTCCTTTCTAAAGTGATACAGGCAACCATTTTGATACATTCATATTGCAAACATAGGAACTATTGTTTCCATCACTCTAATGTCTTTCAAACATTGCCAAGGAGCATTGTAACGATGTCGCATGTTCTTATGGTTTTGTTCTTATATCAATTAATGACAGTCATTCAATCATCTGATTGCATCCCATCAAAAGAGGTTACATTTTCCAATGGCTTGGGAAGTATGAAATATCAAGTTTAAAAGTTTCACCTTGAAGTCACTCTGCTTTAGTTTCCATTATTCCTGAAATGTTTATGCCAACCTGAAAAGATCATTGTAAGGTCACGTATGAAGAACAGTGCCAAATTTTCATGTATTCACCACATAGCAAAATTTCATGTATTCCTATCTTCTTTTCCTTCTGTTGAGAGGCTTTTATATTTTTTAGAACTATTAGGAGTTTGTTAGATAAATGAGCTTAGTGTTTCATCCTCAAAAATGGGTACAGAGGCTGAAATTCAGAAATGGAGGCCTGGAAATATTTTTGTGCATTTCCAAATGTAGAACTTGAGAGTTCTTAGAAGCTGCTGGAAGTGATTATTTTTAAAAATTACACTATGTTGGGTGTATGAATTATAATATAAAACCAGGTAGTATGCATGTATTTTTTCAAACACATTCTTTATGTAAAGCTCTCATTCTCATTTTTACACATCTTCCAAGTTAGAAGTGAATAATAACAGATACATATACTGTACTTATCCATCATTTATTTGAATATTGTATCACACTATCTCCAAGCTCAATAAATTGCACTCTTTTTTTTCTAGAAAGATTCACTGATGCATTTCTTTGTGAAGCAAGAAATGATCACTTACTCAAACAAAATTTTCCTTATTCTCTTGTAGATGCATTATTTTAAGATATATTCTTTTTCTTATCTTGTAGATATATTCAATTAAGGAGCTTCAAGATTTAAGAAGCCTATAGCCAGGCTTCTTGTTCTAACCAGGTCATACATGTTTTTCCTGGGCAAAGCCTGTGGAAGTGCTAAGACCAGTGAAGGAAATTGGTTTGTGCTAATGTGTCATGCGAGTCTTTATATTTGGAAGAGTCACAATAATCACATTAATCATGTACATTTTGTCAGCTTCCATGGATGTTCTGTTATCCCAACCCTGAATGTGAAGGTAGAATTATAAGCTCAGAGATCTAAAATAGCGTCACTGGGCTACAACTTTTGCTGGAAAGAGTATAATTTGCTTCACTGAGAAGTTCTTCTGTATTTTCCTGTTACATGGATCCTTCAGGGTGTTTTATTCCTCTTCCCACATAACACCAGCTTTCTGACATTGCATTAAGGCATTCTCAGGAAACAATATAAATTTCATTCATATTATTCAACTGAGTTAGTCATGGAAAGAAACAGCTATTTTATTTCTAAAAATATAGATTCAAGTTGGATACATGCAAATATGAGATTAACATACCAATGTTCAGCCTTTCTGGACATTGTCATTTTTCAATGACTGAAGAAAGTATATATTTATACCAAAAGGTGTTCTTTATATAAAATTTAATGAAAATAGAAAATAAAATATTGCATGCATTCCAAGCCATCAAATACATTCAAAAGCATTTTTATTTTTTTAATTTTTTTTGTAAGAGATCAAAAATATGATCCCAAAGTTTTATTTTATTTTATTTTTTCTCAAAAATTGCATTTTAATACATGTTATCAAACATAACAGAAAAAAACAAATTTTCAGAAGCTGTACACACTGTTCACTGAAAACATTTGTTGAGGCAAATAGAAAAAATTGTTACAATCATAATTTTTCTAACTTTGCACAAAATTATAAGCAGATTAAGTTCTTCATATTAAACACCTTTATATGCACTTTCAGTGAACAGTATATATATATATATATATATTTTTTTTTTTAATCAACCATCTTTACTATACCCATTCCCCTTTCCTGCCCCCCGCCTCCCCCATGTCGTGTCCAGTGTTCCTCTATTTCTCTTATGTTTCCCATTCCCACCTCCCTTATTCATCAGCACCCACTAATCAGAGAGACCATGCGGCATTTGGTTTTTTGGGATTGGCTTACTTCACTTAGCATAATGCTTTCCAATTCCATCCATTTGCCTGCAAATGCCATAATTTTATTCTCTTTTATTGCTGAATAATATTCCATTGTGTATATGTACCACAGTTTCTTTATCCATTCATCTATTGAAGGACATCTGGGTTGCTTCCACAGTTTTGCAATTGTGAATT
>PVHX01005155.1:0-116238 GCA_004024805.1 Geosciurus inauris | reverse complement strand
AGGTGTTCTCCAGTGCCAAGTACCCAGCCCCAGAGCATCTGCAGGAATATGGCTCCATCTTCACCGGTGCACAGGACCCTGGGCTGCAGAGACGGCCTCGCCACAGGATCCAGAGCAAGCACCGCCCCTTGGATGAGCGGGCCCTGCAGGTCTGGTGGCCACACTCATCACACCCCAAAGACATGAATGCTGGTGGGGGAGCTGAGGGTCCCTAATAGGCATCTGTCTCCCAAGATTCTGACTGGAATGGGGATGGGGGTCAATTTAGCCTGGTGCTAAAACCCACCATCTATCCCTCTGCCACTCCCCTCACCCCAGGAGAAGCTGAAATACTTCCCTGTCTGTGTGAACACCAAGCCAGAGCCCGAGGATGAAGCTGAGGAAGGGCTTGGGGGTCTTCCCAGCAACATCAGCTCTGTCAGCTCCTTGTTGCTCTTCAACACCACCGAGAACCTGTATGGCCAGAAGGCGGGGCTGCAGAGATGTGGGTGGGAGGGAGGGAGGCTGCAGAGATATGATATGGGTGGGAGAGGTTAGGGGAGGGGCATGGCTCTGATGCAGCAGTCCAGAGCTGACCAGCTTGGTTTTTTCTGGTTTGGTTCAGTTCGGTTTATAAGGCCCGAGAACCCACAGCAGATTGCATCCTGTGATGCCTTGGGAGAGGTGGTCAGGAACCCAGGCCTGCCTGATGCCACCCCACCATACCTTGTAGGTACAAGAAGTATGTCTTCCTGGACCCCTTGGCTGGTGCTGTAACAAAGACCCATGTGATGCTGGGGGCAGAGACAGAGGAGAAGCTGTTTGATGCCCCTCTGTCCATCAGCAAGAGAGAGCAGTTGGAGCAACAGGTGGAGATGAAGGCAGTGTGGGTGGGTGGGGTCTGTCAGCCCTGCCAGGGTGCTTCTGTAGGCAAGGGCTCTACTGTGCCTCTTACCCACCCAGCTATGTGGGGTCTGCACTGGGTCACACTGGCTGCCTCAAGGTCTCACTGCAGGCCCTGTGCTCCCAGGTGAGCCCTCATGAACCCCCACCCAATCCCACAGGTTCCAGAGAACTACTTCTATGTGCCAGACCTGGGCCAAGTACCTGAGATCGATGTGCCATCCTACCTGCCTGACTTGCCTGGCATCGCTGATGACCTCATGTACAGTGCTGACTTGGGTCCAGGCATTGCCCCCTCTGCACCCGGTACCATTCCAGAACTGCCCACCTTCCATACAGAGGTTGCTGAGCCTTTCAAGGCAGGTGAGCTGGGAGCTAGGGTGGGAGTTGGCCCAGGGAGCTCCTGCGTTTGGCCTCCTTCACCCCAGGCACTCACACTTTCATTCTAGACCTAGAGGATGGGGTGCTGACAGCACCACCACCACCACCACCACCACCACCACCACCACCTCCCCCAGCTCCTGTGGTACTGGCCAGCGCCTCTCCACCCCCACCTTCAGCCCAGACAGTAGTATCCACCAGCCAACGTGCCAGGGAGGATGACGGGAGCAGCAGCATGCCTCCTTCAGGTATGGGTGGTGCCGGGTGGACTCATAGTCCTTAGGGGCACCTTCAACTGAACAGTTCCCAGATTTCTGAAAGATTAGTCATTAATCCTAGATTTGCAGAATAGTTCTCACTTCAAATATTTTATTCCATTAGGTTCATAAGGTAGTGGTTTTCAAACTGTAGAGCTTTGGACCTCAGGGTAGAGGCAGCCTGGAAAAATGTGGCTCTGTGTCCCCCACTCCCAGTTAAACTAATGGAAAGTTTACTAAAAAAAAAAAATATTGAAAATACAGAATTTTTTTTAATACAGTATCTCTCAGTCTATTACTAGTCTTCAGAAGGGGAACAAAAATCCTTTGTTTAGACTGGGGATATAGCTTAGTTGGTAGAGTGCTTGCCTTGCATGCACAAGGCCCTGGGTTCAATCCCCAGCACCACATGAATAAATAAATCCTTTGTTGGCTCATGTGTCAAATTGGGACACGTATCAGCACATCAGTGATTCATAGGGCCCACATTTGCAGGGTAGCATCTAAATGGGATGGTGGAGAAGGATCAGGGATACCTGGACACAAATTGTAGCTTGTTGGCTGCAGAAGTTCAGGCCCTGCACAGTCCCAGAAGCCCTGGCTTTACCACCAGGCTTCCTCTTAGGAAAAGTGGTGCCTTCCCTCATAGCCAGGCTGGAAGCTATCCCCACCCAGCCCTGCCTGAGCAGCCTCTCCTCCTTCTGTCCATCCTCACCTCCCAGCTCCAGTCCAGGGAGCTCCCAAGGAAGTGGTTGACCCCTCCAGTGGCCGGGCCACTCTGCTGGAGTCCATCCGCCAAGCTGGGGGCATCGGCAAGGCCAAGCTGCGCAGTGTTAAAGAGCGCAAGCTGGAGAAGAAGAAACAGAAGGAGCAGGAACAAGGTGAGGGGACCCTTGGCCCAATGCAGAAGGGCTCCAAGCAAAAGGCCATCTGCCCCTGTTAAGAGAGTCCCCCACAGTGTTCTGCCCACCACAGCAGGCTAGCACGCTAGCCACACCACCCCCAAGCTTTTCCTCCAGGTATTCACTAGAAATCCCAGTGAATATCCTCATCTGGGCCAGGTACTCCTTAGTAGAGCCTTCCTCTCTAAGCTCACCCAACTCACCACAAAGGAGAATCTTGGCCAAGAGTTGTTTAAGGAAATGGTCAGGGACCCAAAATACTTTGAGAGGACTTGGGGGTTAGCTCAGTCCTACTTTACAGGCTTTTCTGCTGTGAATAACTGCCTTGGCATAAAGCAGCAGAGCCCTGGCACTCAACAATCCCGGTTTTGTGTCCCAGCTCTGCTTCTGACCTGCCTGATGACCACAGGCAAATTGCCTAACCACTCTGGGCCATGTCCTCATTGTGAGAACTAAAACATTAACTACTTTGTTAGTGCCACTGCAGGACCCAGAAACCAAAGCTCCAAGAGTCTGTGGTGAATGTGTGGCTGGGGAATGTTGTGGGGTGGGGTGAGCGAGCCAAGATTATAAGACATCTGGAGACATCCTGCTTGGCCCTTTGGTACTCCCCCAACATGGCTTCCCCATTGCAGTGAGAGCCACAAGCCAGGGTGGGGACCTGATGTCGGATCTCTTCAACAAGCTGGTCATGAGGCGCAAAGGTAAGAGGCAGGGTACCTTGCCTTGGGATATTGCACCATATATATTCCTGTCTCTTTCTTCCTGTTCTTAAGTCTCCCAAGGGCTGGATGAATTAGTGCCCTGACCAACCTAACTAGTCTTTTCCTTCCCAGGTATCTCCGGGAAGGGACCTGGGACTGGGGCCAGTGAGGGACCAGGAGGAGCCTTTGCACGAATGTCAGACTCCATCCCACCTCTGCCACCCCCACAGCAGCCACCAGGAGAGGACGAGGATGACTGGGAGTCTTAGGAGGCTCCTCCCTCCTTAAACCCTGACTTGGGCTATTGCCTCCTTGGAAACATCCAGGAGCAGTTCCTGGGCCTACCATCCTCTCAGCCCCTGCTCACTCAAGTGACTGCCTTACCTACTCCTTTACCTGGGTGCTCTTCTCTTCCCTAAAGATCTTTTGAGAGAAAATAGTAACATGAATCTAATAAAGAAGGGTAACACAAGAATGGAGCACAAGCCAGCAGTGCAATTTTAATTAAGGAATCATAGTTGTGCAGGACATAGCTCTGTCCTTGGAGCCTGCTCCCTACCCTGGTGGTCTCCAGATGATGGAGCAGGACATCCAATGATACTGAGGCCCCTTTCTCCAGGTTGGGTGTGTGGGAGCAGGGGCAGCTGTTGCAAAGGGAAGGAGATTTTTCCACAGGAAAAAAAAAAAGTCTCAATGACACAGTGTCTCTAAAAATAGTCATGCTGAGAGCCTAATGGCCCTTGGCATGATCACTGATGTCAGAGTAGAAGGTGTCTTGGAGTTTGCTCGAGTGGCTGAGAGGGAGGGAGGTGCCGCTGACTTGAAGGAGGAACTGGAGCCAAGCCAGGGAGATAAAACCCTTGCAGAGGCTAAGGGACCGGCAAGGAAACAGGGCTGCAGCTGGGAAGTGAGGCTGTAGGGAAGGGGGCTGGAAATGGGCCTCATCGCTGAGAAGGTGGTGGCTGCCACACTCAGCCTCCTGCAAAAGTTGGGCAGGAAGTTGACCCTGGGCTGTTCCTGAGCACGGCCAGGATGGACCTACTATTTCTTGAGAATGAATAAACCTACTTCTAGCTTTTCTATGTAAGCCTGGATCCTGACAGCCCCAGTCGGCTGGTAGAATCCAGGATTCTACACCTGGGTTTGACCTCAGGCCTAAGGCTAAGGCCAAATGGGTGGGGTACAGGAAGAGCTTGGTGCCAGGCAGTGGTGCAGTCAGGAAGGTCCTGACTTCTCCCGATGAAACTGTGGAGACAGGAAAAGGCAGTGAGAAACTATATCTTGGTGCAGGAGAGGCTCACAGGGGAAGGAAAAGGCAAGCCTAACCTTCCGCATAGCAGCAAAGGCAGGACCAAAAGTGGCTTTGACCTCCACCCGGTCCCGGATCCAGGCTGGCAGCTTTGCCAGGGTAGAGGGGCGGGCATACCGCTGGTCAAGAAGTACTATGCTGGCGAAGTCCTTCTGGTGCCTGATGGCCCTGCCTGGGTGGGCACAAAGGTTGTGGCTGAGTAAAACCTGCCTCCTAGACAGTGCCATGTCCACTGTGTCGTCCTCCCTTCCTCAGCCCTCAGATAAGAGAGAGGGCAGGTAAAATCCCTCCTTACTGTCACAAAATTGTTCTCCATCCATCCACCTACCCTGTCTGCCTTGATGGCTAGGAGCAGTCCCAGGCTTACCTATGGATTGGTTGACAGCCTTCATACACAGATTCTCCACCAAAGCCTTCCCTGGGGGGCCCTGACCTGGGGCCCTAGGCTAGAAAGGATAAGACAATCAGAGTTGTTTCTCACCTCTCGCCTCCTGCTCTAGCTCTTCCAAGAAAAGGCTTTGGAGCAAGGACAGGAGGCTCCATGAGCTTAAACCAGCAACTGGCCTAACAGGTGATGTCATGGAGAAAAATCAAGAGGGTGAGCAGATGCATCCCAAACCTTTGGAGTGGCCAGTATAATGTAAAATTGTACCCTAGGTCCTTGCTACCCCAGCCCTAGGGATGACACAGCTCTTCTCCAACCCTCTTATCCTCTGGAACAGTGGAGGTACTCACAAGGGTCTGATCCAAGTAGGCCATCTTCTCTTGTAGCTCTGGAGACCTGATGTTGGGGTAAGGCATGCCCACCATCACCACACACCTGGTGGAGACACAAGTCAAGCCCTCCCTCACACCTTGTCAACTGCTGTCTTCAGTAGCTTGCATTACCCAACCCACCCCGCAATGCCTACCATCTGAAAAGGGTGTTCTCTGACAGAGGATCCAGCCCAGGCCAATGAAATGAACCCTGATAAAGTTATGGTCTGCCTCATACTCCCCCCGCTCCACAGGGCCAAATTCAGGGATGCTATAATTCTATACCCCCCTGCCCCACAATGGATACTGAATAGTCAGCCTGGGTGTAGACCCAGATGGCATTAAGACCATAGGTAAGGGCCAATATCTCAGTCCCAGGAGAGAAGACGATCACTACTTACCGGCCCAGGTCATCAGAAAAGTTGATCCCTTCACTCATCTTTCCTCCAACCACAGAGAGAAGCAGGGCCCCCGTCACTGTTCCTCCTACCTGGCCACAGCTCTGCAGGAGAGACCCAGCCCAGAGCTGCTGAGCCAAAGCTGGATGCCTCCCAACTATACCCAGCTGCCAGGCCCTCTTGGTCTCTGGACCCAGTCTCAGGAGTTACACTTCTCACCATTATACACTTAGAATATGCCATCAGCACCTGCTCCACTTGGCTTGCTCTCTTGGGTTCCTGGAATATCTAGAGAAGGAAAAGAATGTCGCCCAGAAAAAGGCTTTGGAGTGCTGGGTCTCGGGTGTGCTTGAGACCCTGGGTTTTGTGACCTGGGAACTCCTTGACCTCTGAGTCAAGCTTTGGGGAACCCTCTGGGACCAAAAGAGGTGGGGGTAAGAACTAGGAGAAGCTGAACCATCCTGATTTGACAGTAAGAGAATCCCAGGAGGAGCTCTGGGTGACACTATCCTCATAAGGGGGAGGGGTCCAGTTGAAGGGCCACTTACCTTTTTCCTGACAGTCAGGCGGGCCAGCAGACCACTCTTGTCCCAGTGGGCATGGACTTGGCGCTGGTACTCATAGGAGGGGAAAAAACAGACCACCCCTCCAGGGACCACATTGCACAGGTTACAAAGAATGCGGCCTGTCTCGTCCATCTATGGAAGGCAGACAAGAAGCCCCGTGGAGCAGCTCTGCAGTGACACTCACATAGGAGTTGCTAACTTTGGGGCTCAAAACCAGGAACAGAGAATCATGGCGTGACTAGGCCAGGGAGGATGATGGCCACCTGGCTTCCCGAGTGGAATGTGTCAGTCCTTCTACTGATTTCTCACCTTTATGGCACGTGTCCCAGTGCCAGCACCCCAGAGATAAAATATAATGTTGGTTCCCAAACTCCCAATGTCCTGATGGGCACCATCCATGACAAGTCAGGCACCGGACACTCCAGGCATGCCATTGGAGATGTGCCCAAGACCTGCACCCCTGGCCCAGGTCAGGGGCCCATATAACCAAGGGACCAGAGAACCAACAGAAATGAGCAGCATTCTTACACACTCCATCCTAGAGGGATACATGGAGGTTATAAGAAAATTTATTTACCAGCCTAAGGTGTAGGGAATGGCTCAGATCTTCCTCGATAAACATCTACAGATCCTACTGATCCTGTGCCAGCTGTGATGGTTACCAACTTCCCCAGTGCCAGGACTAATCAGGGCCACCCACTCAAGAGCTCTCTCCCCTGCCCTAGGGGGGCTGTGAGAAGGATGCTGCTGGCACTCACCATCTGAGGCAGCTCTCTCTTCTGGTATGTGAATTCCAATTGCTGGTTGGAGGGCCCGCTGCAGATGATGAGGGGCAGGATGTTGTCTGGAGGGATCACGTGGCCTGGTGAGAACCAGAGAGAGGATCAGAACCTGGCACAGACTGTTCTGCCAGGCAAAGTCCAGGGAGGGTGTTTTCCCAACTTATCTCCCAGACTAGAAACAGCGATTTATAATATACCCACCCACCCACCCCACTGCCACAATAAGAGTGGGTCATGCTGACAGAACATAAGGCAAGGGGATGTGCACTGGAGAGCAGGCCAGCGAAGGGCAGGGCTCCCTCCTGTGGTGGTCTCAGCACTGGGTCTTGCGTATAGCAAAACCAAGCCTACTGGGGCCAGAGTGTGCCTGGTTTATCCCACCCTGGACATGGATCCTCACCACAGGAAAACTCCACCACTCGCTCAGCTTCCACCCCAGCACATGCCAGCAGCTGTTCTCGAAAGTCAGACACCTGCAGGTCACAATGTCAAGGTTTTGTGACTTCCCAGAGGTCTGGGGAAAAGGAATCTTAGGTCTTGGCCTGGGGGCCTGGGGGTGAGAGAAGGGGCCTGGGGGTGAGAGAAGAGCCCTGGCATAAGAGGGCAGAGAAGTCTAGGGCAGAGAAGTCTGGGCCAGGAGGCAGCTAGTGTGTAAGATAGAAGTAGGACCTGAAAGAAAAGGTGGATGATACATGAGCAAAGAAAACAACTGTTAATGACATCCAGTGTTGGCAGCCTCATTAGACAACTTGTGGGAATAGCAAAGGAAATTTGGCCAATTTGGCACAGAGATTCTCAACCCTAGCTGTGCACTAAAAAAAAACAAAAACAAAACAAAACAAAAACCCAGAGGGGATTAAAAAAAACCTCAAGTGCCAGGTTGTAGCTCAAACTACTGAATAAGAACCTCCAGGGTTTTCACCTATCAAATTGGCAAGAATCCAAGTGCTTAACCACTCTATGGAGAAATGGGCATTCTTAGAAATTGCAGGTAAGATACAGAATAGTTGCAACCCTTGGGCAGAGGAAATCTGACAGTATTGAGCAAGTTAGATATAGTTTATAATCTGACAACCCATATCTAGGAGTCTACCCTGAAGATATAGACCATAAATACCAATTAGCATACACAAAAGAATCTTTCTTGGGAAGTTATTTGCCCATAAGAGACTGGCTGAACGAGCTCTGTTATATCCACTAAAGCATGACTATCTCTAGTGCTAACAGAATGGAACTGTCAGGACACACACGTGAGAAACAACTATCACAATACCTTTGATGTTATTTAAAAAGGAAACAACACACACATACATATTTGCTTATTTTTGCAAACATAGCAAAAACACCTCAAAGTACAACAATGAAAAGATAAAGCACTAGCTACTGAAAATGATTGAACCAGTTGGTAAGGGACGGGAGTTGGGGTTGGAGTTGTAGCTCAGTGGTAGAGCGCCTGCCTAGCATGTGTGAGACACAGGGTTTGTTTCTCAGCATCACAAATAAATAAATAAATAAATAAATAAATAAATAAAAGATCTGTTGACAACTAAAAAAATGTTTTTTTTAGAAAAGTGATGGGAGTGAGATTTTCCTATAGTTTTAACTTTGGAACTATATGGATGTTTATATACTTTAAAAACAGAATTAAGTCAAAAATGAAAAAGCAAACTCTGAAGTTGAAAACAAACAAAAACAAAAACAAAAATAGTCTAGTGACCTGTCAGACTATAAGCAAGCACCCAGAGAAAAAAGCCTGATTTCAAATGACTTTATATTCTTACAGAGCAAAAAAAATTTTTAAAATGAAACTTGGATCAGTTAGAAGCAGTATTGTATTATAATTTTGAAACTTTTAAATATATTGTGGGATTGAACAAATAAGTAGTTATATTAATGAGAAACCAAATGTTCACTCAGCAACAAATGTCATAAACATTTTCTCCTTATAATTATACATTTATTCTACCATGTTCCAGCTGTCTTGGAAGAAAGAGATATAAGGTCATACAAATTGATTCTTTGATTCTGATTAGAAACATCAATATAGACTCATGCCTCTGAAAGCATATTTCCTACGTCTATCTGCTGAAATGCCCAGGAACAATAACTCAGATGTATCAGGGTTACCCTAGTACCCAGATTTCTACATACTGCCCCCCACTGAAAGAAATCAGGCACCCTGGAGAAATGAAAAGACCCAGCTGTGGAGCCAGGCAAACATAAGGTCAGTCTGGGACATTTTGTTGTGCCAGAAATAAAGAAGGCATTTCAAGACTATGGGGTTCTTGCCCAAAGGACAGAGGTGGCCGCTAAATCTGAGATGATTTGAGCATCAAACACAATAATGACCACAAACTTTAATATATTGGATGAATAAAAATCTATGAATCTAGTCATAAAAAGGAAAAAACAGAATGAAAAGAAAGCCACAAGGGGTGATTCCAGCAGGGAGCTGAGGCCAGGAACCACTACCAGAGGCTCTGAGCAGTCAGCCAGTGAGTGCACTTCAGGGTGTAAGGCTAAGGAAATAATCCCTGTGCAGAGTACCAGTTGTATTTACCACGGTAGTTCAGAACAGAGAAAAACTGGGAGCAGCCTGAATGTCTAACAAAACATGAGTGGTTATGTGACACAGCACACATCCATATAACTGGAATCCAGAGCAGCTAGAGTATGATGGGATAAATCTATACTTGCTGACAGGGAAAAATGTTTATGATATTCTGTTGCTGAGTAAAAAAGCAATTACTAGCAGCATGTAGCAATGCCATTTTTTGTTTTTAATATATGTATGCACATATATAAAAATTATATATAAAAAGACTATTGCAATGATATATGCCAACACAAACCTTCCGTTGGAGAAATTATGATCTATTTTTTCCCATTTTTGCTTCTCTCTGCTTTCTACAATGAAAATATAATGCTTTTCTAAAACACACACACACACACACACACACAACTTGAATTTATGACAGCAGGTTGATACCTCTGTGGTGGGTGCAGAAAGGGAATGGCAAGGAGGCATCAGAGAGCTCCAATACTGCAGAAGGCTGCAGAAACCAGAGGAAGCTGTGGTGCCCCCACTCACAACGGGAGCCCAAACAGGATGACGGTACAGCAGTGCCACCTAGCGGGCACTGCTGGGCCTGCGTGAGCTGACCCTTTTCTGGTGTGGAGGTCCAGGGGGACTGACAGGGAAGAGGCTTGGTGGTGCATCCTTCGCCTGTCCCATCCCAATACCTGGAGCACCAGAAGCTGGGGTTGGTGTCCTTACCGGCTGCATGGTGCCACCTGCAATGACCACTGCCCGGCATTCTTTCACCACCTGTGCAAAGTGCACAGCTGGATTCAGGAGCAAGAATTTGAGGCTGCTCTGACTGAGGCTGCCTGAAAGAGACACATGGGGATGAGGTTACGGACAGCCTGAACACAGGCTCAGTCCGAGCTAACTCTTTCTCTTTAATAAAAACAAACCTCATTTCACCTCTGGCACAACCCACTGAAGTAGACAGTACTATTGTCTTCCTTCCCACATTTCCAATTTCCAAGAGGAAATTGAAGTGCAGAGAAAAACTGGTCAAAGTCACATGGCACACAGGTGATGGAACCAAGACTCACACCCAAGCCCACCTAACCTAAACACTGGGCCATACAGCTCTCTACAATGCTGCCTGAGAGGACCCAGCCAGCAGCTTTGCATCCTGGTTCTCCAGGGCCCCTGCTTGCCCCAGGCCATGGGAAGCCAACCAATACCATGCCTCCTCATTCCAAGCTCGGCAGGTACAGGATGTGTCGAGCCCCTGGCTTGACTCCCTGGCTCCATCAGGTTTTCTCTTTCTTGGGAAGTGAGTCTGACCAGGTAAGCAGCTAATTACCCTGGCGGCTCAGGATGACCCTGCCATCCTGGTTAGCAGTGGTGAGAGCTGCGAGGAAGCCTTCAATGTGCATCAGCGGGGAAGTGGCCCGCGGGGCTCTGGCCTCATCCTCCTCCACAGAGGCCGCAGGAGCTGTACAAAGCAGGACAGGGAGGAGGCGCCCTGAAGTCAGGTCAGTGTTCTTGCCCTAAGCCTATAGCTGGCTCTTCCTTCCCACCCTCCTAACTCACCCTCAGTGACCCCAGGCTGTAGGCTCTTTAGGAAGTGCTGAAACCCAGCCAGTTTGGGCTGCTCCCGGGAAGATGGGAGGACTGCTCCGTAGCGTTCTGTGAAGCCAAAGAGCTTGGTAGGGAGGAAAGAGGGTGATGGAAGAATCAGAAGCAGCATGAGTAGGCGACCCCATAGCCCACCCCCTCCCCAGCTCACAAACAGTTCCCATGCTGAGGGAAGACAGATGAATCCAAGGGCAGGAGAGAGAAGCAGTGAGGCCGCAAGCAGGGCACCGCTGGCTCCCTCTGGGCCCACAATAAAGGGGGTTACCTTCCTGCTGACCATGCTCTTCTCACAGTAGCGCTGCACCTGCAAAACCAACATCAATGGCAGGCATGTGTCACAAAGAAGCGAGTTACAATCTAAATACGAGAAATCAGTCACCCACCACTCTACCACCAACACAAAGCTCCCCACAAGGGCGGACGGGGTCGGGGGGGGGGGGCACTCTGCCAAATCAGATACAACCTTCTCACCATCTCAAGGGCTCTGATCTGAGGGTGATCGATAAAAGTTATGTGTCCCCTGTTTTCCTCCCAAGTGATATCATGTAAGTTGGGCCTTAAAGAATTTAGATTCAGCTAGGCATGGTGGTGCACACCTATAATTCCAATGACTTGGGAGGCTGATACACGAGGATTGTAAATTCAAAGCCAGCCTCAGCAACTTAGTGAGGCCCTAATCAACTTACTGAGACCTTGTCTCCAAAAAAAAAAAAATCTATGAGTAAAAGCACAAAGAACCTGGGGCTCATTCCAGGCAAGGCTGGAGTGCAATTTAGCTGGTGGGTTCAACATGTGTAGTTTGCTCTTGACTAGGAATGCCAAGTTGATAAGACCGGGATCTGTGAAGATTTCTACAAAGAAGCTGGGCACAGTGGTGCACACCTATAATCCAAGCAACTTGGGAGGCTGAAGCAGGAGGATCCCAAGTTCAAAGGTAGCCTCAGCAACTTAGCGAGGCCCTAAGCAACTTAGTGAGACCCTGTCTCAAAATTAAAAAAAATAAAAGAAAAAGGACTAGGGATATAGTTCAGTGGTAAAGCATCCCTGGGTTCAATCCCTGGTACCATCAATAAATAAATAAATAAATAATTTCTACAAAAAGTGACATCCTAGCGAGGTGTGGTAGTCCACATCTGTAACCCCAGAGAAGGCTTAGGCAGGAGGATCGTAAGCTCAAGAATAGCCTGGCAAATTTTTAAAAAGGGCTCACTGGCTTAGTGTATGAGGCCATGGGTTTGATTCCCAGTGCTGCAAAAATAAATAAATAAATAGGGTGACACCTTTACATAAGATCCACCCAGTTGTACTTTGTAAAGTAAATGAAAAGAAGGGGGAGAGAACAGAAGCAAGGTGGCCAGGAAGAAAGCAAGAGAAAGCAGAGCCCACACTGAAGTCACAGCAGTGGGAGTGAAAAGCTGGGACAGTTCCAGAGTTATTTTAGGCCATGGAACTTGGCAACTATTTAGCTGTAGGACACAAAGAGAAGAAAAGTATCAAGGATGACGCAGACTTCCAGGGTGTTTGATAGAATAATGGCATTGACAGTGACCAAAAGGCATTAATTGGGAAAGCTGATTTGAAGAAAAGTAGGCAGGAAGGGAAGGTCTCGGATAGCATAGCTGAGTTCAAACACATGCTCCTCCACTCAGCACTGATGCACTGGGGTGAGGCCTGTGCTCCTCATCCTCCTGAGCAACCTCCTGGAGCCTTGGTTTCCTTCGTTTTCAAATGGCAATAGCACATTTACCTAGGAGTCACAGACCCCAGCACACAGCCCAGTATGCAGTAAATACTCTGTTGGTGAAGGCAATTACGGTTATCAATCCACAGGCTGTAACTGTAATCTCTAGACTGTAATTCCAGTGACAGTGCTGTACCCCATCAGGAAGAGTGCTGGACATTCAGGACTGGAGTAAGAAATGTTGTGGCTGCAATCGAACCCAAGGCTGCAGCCAGGAGTCAATGGGTCAAGCAGTGCCAGCCACATTCTCACCTGGCCCCAGCAGATGGAACCAGGATCATGCTCCCTAAATCAGCTCCCTGCTTCTATCCAAAAGCCCAGGGGAAAGAGTCTATCTGAAGACAGATGGAAAGGGGTGGGAAGGACCTGGGAGCTTCTATTTGTTCCTGTGAGATACAAAGAAGAGCATCTCTTCTCACCAAGCCGAGAACCCCACAACGCTAGACTAGTTCCTGCTGACCCATTGCTTTAAGAGTTAAGTAATTACATGTATGTATTTTTGGGTTCCTCAGACCTTAAACTGCTTGAGTACAGAAAGGATTTGCTTTTTATTTCTCCCATAGTCTTAATACAGTGTCTGCCTACAGGTGGTGGTAAGAAAGCAAGCTGATGTGCTAATAAATGGTGGGAGTCTTTACCTTGAACAGGTTAATGTTGTCGATTTGGCTCTGAAAGAGGAAGTCATTGATGGTCTTCAGCTCTGTCCCTAAGAGCAGACAAATGAAGGGTGTTGGGAACCTGCCTTGAAGCCCCTAGCTTTCGGTCCCAGACTGAAGCTCAGAAGTGGCTCAGATCTCTCTGGGCCCTATGAGAGCAACTCCCTCACCTGTCTGCGAGAGGCTCTGTGTATTGGGATTTTGCTTAATGTTCCCTAAAAAAAGAGAATGCAAACAGGTCAGGATAGTGGTCCTCTGACCCCCACTTCCCTGTCTTCTCACTCTACACTGTATCTACTGAGAACAACATCCATATTCAAACAGATTTTTATTTGTTTTTGGTTATTTATATCACACAAAAAACCCAGAGAGGGCAAGGGGTTCCACAAAGCTCACACATCTGCACAAGGAACACAAAGCCTTGCAATTTCTTTCTTTTTACATTTCCTCCAGGAGGCAGCCAGCATGTGCAGACCCCAGGTGTACAGGGCACAGGAACAAGTGCAAGCTGCCCTGGGCCACATGGTACTGTGGCAAATGCACAGATGGAATCTAAGAGTAACACAGGATAAGATCCCTCCAGAAAACCCTAATGGGTTTCTGGAACTTTACTTTCTACAAAAACCTGCAAAGGTACTGCCATCTGACAAAGGAAAGGGTCCCAGCACAGGACAGCATGAGAAGCCTGGGCCTGGAACCAGGAGGCTCACTCCCTGGACTCATCAACCACAGGCAGGTCCTGATTTGAGCTTTACTCACTCATCTATGAATAAGGGTTAAACAGTTGGGCTGCCCTCCTCACAGGGGCAAATGAAATCGTGTATGTACAAGTGCCCTAAAAACACCCCAGGATGTAACTATGTCACAAGATGTCATATATTTATAGTATAATGTATTATTATTATACCCATAGAGTCGAGTCTGGCAAAATAAAAGGACACAGAACCTGGACAAATGAACAAGGATTTTAAAAAAATAAAGTCGGACAATTAGAATAAGTCAGAAAGAATGAGAATTTCCTAAACCAATGACCCAGACAATTTTAAAGGGCACAGAGGATCTAGGTGTCCTAGCTGACATCCAAGGAAAAAGACCAACAAGTTTTGCAGGCCAGGACTGAGCCTGGGGAAGGTGCTCTCCTACCTCCCAGCACAGCCACAAACTTCTCCAGCAAATACAGGATCTGCTTAATGTACATCAGATTCTTGGCCTTCAAACGCTTCCTGAGGAGAAATCAACGGACATCACATGGCCATGCACAGACAGCAGCTTCCCTCCACCTGCCCCCAGCTGCAACCTGTCTGCTCTCTCTCAAACTGGGCCACAAACTACAAATCCTCCCTCAGAAAAAAGGCTGGCCAAAGTCCAAGGCCCTCAGAGCCAGCTGTCCTGTCTCAAGCAGCCTAGATCTTATGAAGATGGACTTATGATGGACTCAGGACCTGAGCAGCAAGGCGATGCCCCCTGAACCAAAGCCAGAGTCTTGGAGGCTGACTTGAGGGGCCACTGAGACTGAACAGAATTCTCCCTGTACCTCAGAGGGTGTCTCACCCGTATCTTTCCATATACTGGAACAACTGGGAATGGGCCTGGCAGAGCTAGGGAGAGAACACAGACAACCGTGTGAAGGCAGACCAGGCTCTGGCCAAGAGCAGAGGGCTGTCCAGATGAAACCTTAGACCGTGCCTAGAAAATGCCCACCAGCACACACAGGAAGGTCAAGGTGATAGAGAGCGGAGGCTGGGCTCATGCAAAGGCATGACTGGAGGCCCCTGGGCTGAGGAAGCTGAAAGAGAAGGAAATTCTGCTTCGAGTCTGCCATGACCTAGACAAAACAAGAGGCAAAATCCCTCAAGCAATCTCCCTGCTGGTTTTTACCGGCTGGGAAAAGACTTGTAGTGTACTAAGCATGAAATTCCAGGTAGTCATTGCATCCTGGCCTAAGATCAAACCCGGGTACTGGTCAGCAGACCTGGTAGATGCTGAGTGCGTTTCATGGTCAAAAACCAGTGGTCAAATCCTGGCTCCTATCTGTGAGCTGTATGATCCCAGGCACAACTGCTTAGCCCTCTCCGAATCTGGAAGCTCCCAAAGTAAACTTCCTAGTAAACTTACCATCCCACTATATGGTCAGCGTAAAGAGCAGAGATACCTGGTGTAGTACATGGAACATGAGAGAGTGGACTGCAGAGATCTTGTGCGTTCCTCAATTAAATCCCCTCAAAGCAACATCATGACTGCATGAGTCCTGCTTCCTTTATGCAGCCATCCCAGCTAAGAGAGAACATTAGCAGCATCCTGGACTGGAGGGGCCCAGGATGACATGGGCAGGTGAAGAGCAATGAAACAAGCCACTCAGATGGAACTGGGTCCCCATAGTTTTATGGAAAAACCAGTTGGCCTCTGACAAGACCAGTACCTTGGCTCAGTGCATCCTCTGCCCAACCCCACATCCCAAGGAATTCCAGGTCTAGGTATTTATAGAGAAATGACCTATGTCTCTCCACCCTCTCGCACATCAATATAGAGGCCAACCTACCTGGGAACCGCTGACCTCTGCACTGTGGATGCCTGTGATGGTATCAATCAGGTTGTGTGCCTCATCAATGATGACTACTTGGCCTTGCAGCTGGATGCCGGCGGCCTCCCGGGTGGCAGCATGCAGCAGCATTGGATAGGGCAGCACCACCAGCTAGAGGGAGAGCAGTGGCCACCAGAGTGGTGGCAGGGCTCATCCTGCAATGAACTTGCCCAGCCCACCTGTCCTGATGTGACCTGTTCTATTTCCAGTCTGGACCATGTGTAAGGATATTCAAGTGAGAAAATTATAGCAGAATAGTGTTTATAGCAACAGATCTTTTCTCAGGAGTTTGATGTAGGATGTCAAGTATACGGAACAGTAAAATTGGTCTGACTCTGAACAGAACTGAGGGAGGGGACTGACCTCCTGTTGCTGAGCCTCATCTTAGCCCCTAAGGTAGCCCCAGAGGCCCCCATGGCTCCCCTCACTGTAGTTCCTCAGGAATGCACTCTTTCCTGGCTTCTATCTGGTATCCCCCAATAATGCCAACTGGCCCTGAAGGCCAAAGCCACCAAGGCTCCAAGGGCCTCCCCTGACCCTACATTCTGGGAGAAAATGGCTATGTACCACCAGTATGCTGCATGGCCCTGAACCTAGCCATAGTTGGGGGCAGCCTCCCAAACTGAAGAGGAACAAGGAACTCCTTCATGGCCTAGTGCTTCAGTTAGAGCCAAGAACTACCTCCCACTCCTCCAAAGTGCTTACCTGGGCTGCAGGGATAGCAAACCGGCTCCCATAATAAGGACAGGCCCGAGCCTCCTTTCCAAGGATCACTAGCTGCTCCACGTCCTTCACTTCCACCAGGATCTCATCCCGGAGAAGCTGCATCTGCTCATAGTTATAGAAGGGGCAGGCAGCCTGGGTCTCCTGCTTCCTCCTCTTTGGCTTGTCTTCCTCAGCTCTGTTTTTCTTCTCTGCAGGTGGTACAGGTGCAGGGGAACAACAACTATCTCAGGACCAAGAGTATGTTTGGTGATGCTGAGACCCACTCCCACCAGCTGGGGTCTATAAAACCCTTCCAAATGGTCTCATGAGAACACTCTGAAATTGTACTTTATATTCCCTGTAAAGAACCTGTAAAATTATTTCCAAGGAGTAGAACTTGATACTGACCCAGGAAATTTAGAACACTTTCCCAGGAAGGGGGCCTCAGGAGGGAACCACAGCTTGCTCTGCCATTGCTTCCATTGAAGACAGCTTTCATCTCCATGTCCCTGGTCCAACCCCATCACAGCCCTCTGTCACTTCCACTCTGCTGCTCCTGCCCCCAGCACTGCCCCAAGCCACATAGTCCCAGTGCCTACCGTGTTTGCTTCTCTGTATCTCCATGCAGCGGTCATTGATAAGCTGCACAGAACCCAGGTTTTTCACGTCTTCATTCACACAAAGGTTCTACAAGACAGGAGTAAAAAAGAGGCAAAGAAATGGTGCTGGCTAAATGACAGGCAAGCAACCAGCAGACCTGTCCTGCTGGCCTCTCCTCCTCCTCCCAAAAAGGGGTGGTAAGGCCAGGGACAAAGCTGTGCTCCCACTCTCAGCCAGCCACAGCCCCATTGACTTGCTATGCAAGGCACGAAGATGAAACTGCTAACCTGCCGGGAGCCGAGGGAGACAAGCCGGGTTTCCTTGCCAAAGGGACTCTTCTGTACTTCATGCACAAACTGGGCCAGCTGGGAGTGTGTCCGACTGCAGTAATAAATCTGGTCAGGGAAAAGAAGGGGACTTCAAAGAGGGGACTCTAACATCCCAAAATATTCTCTGCACATAGAGGGATCCCATGACTTTAAAGCCTGAGGGGACAGACAGAAAGGCTGTAAAGCACACACCTGAGGCAAGACAATGTCATCCCACATCAGATCTCATCTGATGAGGGGCCCAGGGCTGCACAGGCCACCTGAAGTTCTAGTTCAAGGGAATGCCTACAGAGGCCTCTCCTCCCATTAGTCATGCCCAGCTTCTAATCCAACCACTTCAAAGGGCTTGTGATCTTAGCACTTAGGTTTCCCCAGTGCTGATTCTTAACATGGCAAAGATCTTCTGGGGAAAGCATGTCAGGGGAAGAGTATTCCCATGCAGCCCCCTGAAGGAAAAGGGAGAGGCAGAGGTTGAGCTGGTTACCTTCTTTCTACTCTGGGATTTAGCAGAGTGAGAAGAGAAAAAGAGGAAAAATAGGGGGGAAGATACCTATCTTCAACAGAATAAAGAAGTGTTGAATGAAACCACGTATTTTTAAAATTGATAAGTGTCACAACCATACCTCACCACACTCTATGCAATCAAGAGAAGAAACACACCACAGGGGAGTCCAAGGGCAATGTGCTCTCCCCGTCCCACCCCTCACCTTCTACCACTGCCCACTGGAGACAACCACAGGAGCCCTTGGCCCAGAACAGGTGCCCTCAGTGCTCTGGGGCAACATGCCCATGCCCTGAGGGCCAGGACCCCAGGGGCCCAGCCCACACTGCCGACTAAGCAACAAAAGGCCAATCTTTGGGCCTGGGGAGCCATGAAGCAGCCTGTAGGTTGAAGTTCTTCATCGAGAGGAGGCTAAGAAGCAGCTGGAGTGACTTGCGTGTTCTCACCAGAGGCAAAGAGCCCATGACTCAGGCCCACACACAGAAGTAAACGAGGACTCAGTTTCTTACCTTTGTTATATGCTCTTCTTCCAGGTCGTCCTCATCCTCATCCACTCTGTGAGAGCAACAGAATACAGAATAGTCTTCCCTCAGCAAACTTAGGTAAACTACAAAACATCTACCGGCTCTGGATCACTGATAAATAGAGTGGAGCCCCTTTCCTCAGAAGCCTACAAAGCTGCAGTGTGAGCTCTGAGCCTGAAAGGCAACACAGAGCAACAGCCCAGCAACGAGCCTCTGCCAAAGCCGCAGACAAGCTCCAAGCCCAGCCTCCACTACCACTCAAGTCTGTGGAACCCAGGGGAATGTGGAGAGAACGGAAGGAGGGGCATCAGGTCCTCAAACCTATGTTGCAAGCTGGACGGCTAGAGATCGGGTGTTGGACTCAGTCATCACAGGCTCTCGCAGGCTCCTCTCCTCCCACTGTCCACCCTGCAGAAAACTATAATCCTCTCAGTTTTCCAAGAGAACTGTGCTTTTTATCACCTCAGGCACTTGGACAAGCTGCCCTCTTGGCCTAGAATGCTCTCTCCCTCACTGTGCCGACTCCTAGTCCGTGTTAAAATCTCAGCATCAATACAGCCTTTCCTTCCTTGATGACATGTAATAGGTCTGCTGTCCTGACATACCCCATGGCCACTTGCACCTGTTCACTGTGACATCTCACTCAAAGTCACATATTCCTGGTCTGTCTCCTGTCATGTGTACAGGGTAGCAAGAGGGTCTGTTATGTTTTTGCTGAGTCCCAGGGCCCTTCTCAGAGCCTGGCAGCATAAGAACTTCACAGACATTTCCTGGGTGAAGCCACAACTGACCAACTGAATGAGTGAAAAACACCGTCACTTGTGACCAAACCTCTGCTCTTGTCAGTGCCTCAGATTTCCCTTCTCAAAAGTGAATGAAGAGCCTTTTAGTCATGAGACTGGGAGAATAAAGTTGGCCAACATTATTGGTTGAAGCTACTTAAGAACAGAAAATGCTCTTACAGACTCATGCCATCTACTGGAGCATCATATGGAACAGAAATGCTTTTGTTCACCCTGAAATGAATTAAAAAAAAAAAAAAAAAAAAAGCAGAAATGCAATTGCCTTGCACTATTAGAAAAGTTATTCACAAAGCTGGCTTCTTGATCAGTAAGCAAATGTTGTCAGTTTTGTCTCAAAGGCTTGGATTTAAATTAGTCATCACAAGTCAGACAAGGTCTACAGGATCTAGGTGAGAGGAAGGATGTGTAAAGAATTACAGAGCAAAAGTTTTATATGAAGAATCTGTCATGTCCTGAGAAGCTCATGTCTCTCTGGAAACACCAGGGTGTCAGAAGCTGGGGTGCTAATGTGCATGATTAATGGCTCTTGCCCAGACCCTAAGGAGCACTTTGTTCCTCTAATATTCACAAACACCACTCAGTTCTTTACCTTGTCCCCAAAGGACTTTGGGGAAGAAACAGAAGCTATAAAGCCACCTTTGGGAAGGGTTTATGGGACACTCATGACTCTCTCCGTCACCCTCAGGGAAGGGCCAAAGGTGTAGTTTTCATCTTTGCCCTGAACTCTGCTGGAATGCAGGCCCCAGCACCTCCTCCCCACCACCAGAGATGCCATCATCCTCCTTTTCTCAAGAGTCTGGGGAAGAGCTTTAGTGCAGGAGGGAAAATCAGGAGGAATCTTTCAGAGGATGACAATGCTTATGAGGAAGAAATCTACATTAATGTGCCCAGTCTTCTCTTCTAGAAAGTTTCAAGAAGAAACATGAAGTGTACTTTCCCGGTCCTACTCAGCAACTCTGGAAGGCCACATGCATGATCTTGGCTGTCAACAGGAAGACTTCAGGTGAAATGGCCAATACATACTGGAGTTTAGGTCAGGATTCTTAGGCATTTTTTGTACAGATGGGTGAGGAGAGTGTCACAGGCCTTCTGCCAATGGTATGAAAAATCATAGGCCCTCTCCTACCAGTAAAATGCACCACCACACAAACTTGGAAATAATTAAATGAAGGTCACAAATTCTCTCTAGCCCACCATAGACCCTAACATTTTGGCATTTCTGAATTTCTCAGTTGGAATTATATTATAGGACTGAAACTAACCACTGTCTGTTCATTCAGTTCAACTAACCTGCCTGGAGTGCAGCTAGCCGCAGCCAAACACTGTGGCCCTGGGAGTGAAAAGTTAAAAGCCCAGGCTCCTGTCCTTGCAGCTCATAGCCCAGTCAGAGAGAGGAAGATAAACCAGCAGACCCAAAAGCAGGTTCCTGAGCAAAATACAACAAAGGGCTGACATCTGAGACCACTTAGATGCCAACTGAGCAGGGCTTGAAAGGAGATGAAAGCATTTGCCAAGGGAGGAGAGACAGATGATTCAGAGGGAAAAGCATGAGCAAATCCTCAGACAGAACAGGAAGAGGCCCAGTCAGAGAAGCAACAGGTACAGCGGCGCACACCTGTAATCCCAGGGACTTAGAAGACGAGGTGAGAGGATCCCAAGTTCCAGGCCAGCCTTAGCAACTTAGTGGGACCCTGTCTCACAATAAAAAATGAAAAGGGCACTCCTGGGTTCCATCCCCAGTACCAAAACAGAAAAAAGTCAACAGGGCACCTACACCGTCTCCTCCTACCCCCTTTCAGACTTTGCTTTGACACCTGGGCCTTCTTTCTATTCCTGTTTCCAGCCCACTGCACACTGGGGTCTCTTCTAGAACACTCTCCTCCCAGGACTTTGCAAGGTTCCTTCTTAACATGTCAGCTAACTCAGAGGGCCTTTCTCAACTTTGTCCCCAGAAAGTACAACCCTACATTCTCCCCAAATCATCATTTCATTTTCCTTGTTGGCAAAAATGTTGATTTCAAACAATGCTGTTTTCCCATGACTGCTGGTTCCCCATAAACAGAAGCAAGTCTTCCACAGGCAGTCACACCCTTCCCTTCTGCCTGAGTTCCTAAAGATTCAACCTTTCTAAGCCACCAACTTAGAAGTCTGTCCATTTCCTCTAAAGGCTTGACAAGTACCCACATTGTCACTGACGCTGTGGTCACTGTATCTGTCTGGAGTGTAACTCCAAGCTCTAGCATCCGACTAAGGCCACACCTAGAGCACATACTCAAAGGCCACTAGTGGAATTAAACTAGGGGTGAGAAAAAAGGACCTCAGGAAGGGCTGTGTGGCCTGGAAGTGGTCTAGTTGTTCTCTTTAGGGTTTCTGGTGCTCCCAGCAGGTGACTAATGAAGTAGAAACCTATGTGTCTGGATCAACAAAAGCCTTAAGGAGAAGAAAAAAACTCAAGCTAGGGATTCCTTGGTTTGGGTCATGAACTTCACACAGTGCAGTCTGGCAGTTGAGAGCATGGGCTCTAGAGCCCGGCTGTCTGGGTTCACATCCCAGCCCTTCCACCTATTTAGTCTGTGACCTCCACCAAGGCGCAGCACCTGGCTGGGCGGCAGTTCCAATTATTGCCATCACTGAGTTGCTGTGAGATAAACTGAGTCAACACACAAGAGGCCAGTGACAGGCAGAGAGTAAAAGCCAGCTGTCACGGACCCTAAGAAGGCCCCTGGTTTAGGCAAAAAGGGCAGGTGGCTGTCACTCCCTCTCATCAGATGTTTCACAAGTGTCTCTGGCATGAGGGAAGAGATGCCTTCCCAGGAGTCCCCAATGGCTGTAGGTGGTGGCATGAGGCTGTCTTACCCACAGGCTGTTCTTTTCTCCTCATCACTCTCATATTCCGCAAGGACCAGCTCCTCCTCCCCAGACTCCAGCTGCTCTAGTTGCTCCGCTTCTGACCCTGCCGCCAGCATCTCTCTGCTAAGGCGGAGGAGACTCTCAGTCTCTTCTTCTTCCTGTCTCTGTGCAGGAGTGGCAGTGGGAAGAGGAAGAGACTTAGCACTAGGGCCCCCACATCCTGAAGGAGTCAGTCTGCAGTGTGGCTCTCACCCAGGACAAAGCACCCAGGGAGGCCTATTAATGCAGACTTCACTGCTTGACTGGATAAGTCTATTCCCAGGCTTGAGGCCTCAACCCCTCAAGCTGTCCAACTACTGGGTGAGGAGAATGTGGTCACTGGGGGACAGGGAGGAGTCTGAGGCCCAGTCGCTTGCTTGAGTCTCCAGGCAGTGTGACCTGCCTAGACACGATAGTAGGACAACACTCACCAGGCGCTTGGCTGCATGCTTGAGCTGTGCGTTGTGGCGAGTTTGCTGCAGGCGCTCTTCCCGCTTCCTCCTCCTGATCTGCTCCTCCTTGAGAGGGAAGCAGCCATAAAGGATACCCCTGCAGGAGACCCCCAACCAGGCCTTTCCCAGAAAGCCCTTGCCACACCTTCAACCTCTGCAGGTCTGGCCTCACAACTCAGTGCAAGAAGTCAATCCCCACTCCTGAAACCACATTAGTGACCAAATTCACTCCATAATTGAGTCTGCAGCCCCACTCCTCCAAACCATGTTGTCAAGGGCAATAATTAGGATCCTATCCCAGGCGCATAATGACTGCAGAAGGCCTTGACATCAGCTCAAACTAACAGGCAAGAGGCAGAGCACCACTGATTCAAGAAAACTGACAGAGGGCTCAGAGGCAATGCAAAGGCGAAGGACGAGGGACACTTAAACCTCAGAAGGGGCCTAAACAATGGCAAAAGCCCATTTCCGTGATTACTACTGCTCCTCACTACCCCAGATCTCACCTTCAGCCGCTCCACCAGGTCCCTTTCTTCTTTCTTCTGCACAAACTGGGTGACCCAGTCTGGTTCTCCGGCAGGCCTCATGGCGTCAGGGGGCTCTTGGCAGGAAGATGAGGGAAATGGGGGCCGGTCCCTCACACCACCTAAGGGGTCACCTCCAGGTTCCAGGAGACGTGCCTCTTCTTGCTGTTTCTTCTGCTCAAAGTCACGGAGCCAGGAGAGGGCCCCACAAATGAGACTTAAGGACTTTCCCTACAAGAAGAAAAATGGCTGTCAGGAACAGTGCAGAACGTAAAGCTTCCCAATGACTTTCCCCATTTTAGTATGGATGTCAAAGCAGCTCTGGCTTTAAAAATTAAGACAATACTCTAAGACCACCTAGGAGAGGAAAGGAACATAAGCCATAGAAAAGCCAATAAAAACAGGAGGACGGAAGGAATAAAAATTGGGCCCCGAAACAGGAAAGAACTTCTTTTTAAGTATATAGTTCACTGTATTTAATTTAAAGTGGTTTATCAAGTTATATATAAATACAGCATGTTAATTAGACAGTGGTGAGAAATTACATAAATAACCCCCGCAAAAGAATTATAGCCAAAAAATTCGTAGCATGAAATCTCATATACTTACCAAGGGAGAGCCACCCTGGACTCTCAGCTTCAATGCAACTGATGTGCACATATGAAATGATCAGTCACATGAATACCAGTGTTTTTTTTTTGTTGTTGTTGTTAGTTGTTCAGTGACCTTTATTTATTCATTTATTTATATTCAGTGCTGAGGATTGAACCCACATGCGAGGCAAGTGCTCTACCACTGAGCCACAATCCCCGCCCAATACCAGTGTTTTTGTGTTTTGTTTTGAAAGCAAGCCAACTGCTCTAGAAAATGTTTTTTTTAATTTTTTTTTTAGTTGTAGATGGACACACAATATCTTTATTTATTTTTATGTGATGCTGAGGATCGAACCCAGTGCCTCACACATGTGAGGCAAGCGCTCTACCACTAAGCCACAATCCCCGCCCAATACCAGTGTTTTTTTGTTTTGTTTTGAAAGCAAGCCAATTACTCTAGAAAATCTGTTCTTGAATTATTTATTTTTGGTACTGGGGATTGAACCCAGAGAAGCTTGGCCACTGATATACATCCCCAGCCCTTTTTTAATTTTGAGAATGTCTCACTAAATCACTGAGGCTGGCCCTGAACTCCTGCTTCAGCCTCCCAAGTTACTGGAATTACAGGTATATGCCACCATGCCCACATTTCTGGTTTCAATTTAAAGATCAAAATTTCCCATGAGTCCTTATTTTGAGTTAAACTGTATCCCCTCAAAACTCCCATGATAAAGTACTAACCACAGTGTCTCAGAATGTGGTCTTATCTGGAAATAGGACCATTGTAGCAATTAGTTAGCATGAGGCATTAGGATGGACCCTTATGAAAAAGGTGAAAATAAGCACAGAAGTCAAGCAGTATGAGCAGACACAGGGACAAGATAGCCACCTACAAGCCAAGGTGAGAAGCCTGAATGGATCCTTCTATTAGGGAACCTCAGAAGGAACCAGCCTGCTGACACCCTGAAGTCAAAATTTGGAATTCTGTTGTTTAAGTTCCCTAGTTTGTGGGACTTTGTTATGGAGCCCTAAGAAAATGACCCAATTCTTCTAGAAAGGAGACTGCAGTGAGCCCCACAGAGGAAGGTTTGGTTTCAGGTGAGTCTCTGGAGGGCCAATATCTTCTGTTTAGGCAATCAGCATTCAAAGCTTGCTTAACCCAAAGGGATCTGAGCATCCAGGGTGGGTTTCAACTGGAGTAGACCCACACCAGTTGAGTGCACTGCAGTGAAACAGCACTTGTGCAGTGGGAAAAGCAGCCAGTAGAGAGGGCAAGGCTTTGGATACCACCAGCAGGCTGCCTGGGTCATATTCCAGCTTCTATGCTTACCAGCTCTGAGACTCTGGGCTGACCTCTCAAGGGTCATTTCCATATATGCAAAAAAAAAAAAAAAGGAAATAATAATAACAATACCTTCCTTGTACAAGCATCCAATTGGTTAGTACACACAAAGGTTAATACCTAGGGCAGGATCAAAACAATACCTGGGACATGATAACTGAATTGGAGTTGGCTATTTTTTGCTATTATTAGGTAGTAAGAATAAAATTACCACTCTGCTAAAATGCAAACTCTCAGCTTTTATCAAATCTTGAAATGCCCTATGCCAGAATGACACTTCTGATTAGTAGATGGATCACACTGCTTTAGAAAAGCCTCACATACCATTTCTCTCAGCTTTTGAGAGAAATTAAATGCCAGAGTTTCACACAGCACTCCTCAGCAGAACCCAGGCAGCTGTTTTATGTTGCCTGTGAGATAAGGAGCCACAGCTTTACCTGTCACTGGACTTAGACAGGCAAGATGTACCACCCTCCCCCATAATAGTGACCCACTGACAGATGCCTGGTTACAAAGCCTCT
The DNA here is from genome assembly GCA_004024805.1 of Geosciurus inauris. Classification (NCBI taxonomy): domain Eukaryota; kingdom Metazoa; phylum Chordata; class Mammalia; order Rodentia; family Sciuridae; genus Geosciurus; species Geosciurus inauris. Next base: position 90,386 of record PVHX01005155.1, on the reverse strand, counting down.
ACCCTTCACCTGAACATGAGCTGAGGAAATGAGTATTCTCTAACACAAAGACTAACATGTAACTGAGGCTCCACAATTCTATATCCTATAAGAAAATACAGAAAAATCCACAAAATTTGTAGATTGAGAGGGCTGGAGTGGAGGTCACTGGCAGAGCACTTGCCTAGTGTGTGCAAGGTGCTGGGTCCCACCCCTAGCTCCATGAAGAGACACACACACACAAAAAATAGACTGGAACCTATTAAAAGGCTGTATAACCAAATGTTGACCTCAGTGATGAAATAAACTTAGTAAAGCACTCACAGAATACCTAGTTTTGAGCAACGTTATTTTATGGAGTACCATCCTAGATAATAGTTATAAAATTTATGTCAAGTCAATTCATTTATTCTAACCACCTGCTGGTTGTGGGAGCACTGGGCTCAGGGCTGAACACGGAGAGGCGCAGAACCCTCTAGTTAGTGATGGTGGGAAAGCTGTGCACTGGACAAGTGGCAGGGGAAAAAAACTCCACTCTGGGTGTGATGCCAGGCATCAGCAGGTACCAAGGCACTAATAACAGGAGAGAGCTCCATTGGGGGGTGACTTAGAAGATATTCTGATATCTTTATGTTCTGACATAAAGGGCAACTGAGTCACAGGGGTAGGTTCACACAGGGAGTGCATTCATAAGACAGGGCCACAAAACCAAGGCATCAGCACGTAAGGGCTGAGCAAAGGATGGAAAGATCTAAGAGGGAGAAAGAGATGGGCCTTCAGGTTAAACAAGGTGGAATCCATCCTCCTGACTTCTTTCCCAAAACACACTAAAGTTGCACCAAAGTCATAAAAGAGCACAAAAACAAAGAAAAGGGAAGAAGGGAAAATAGCTGATTCTAAGAGAGATGGAAAGGAGGGAGAAATGGAATTGACTTAGCAGAGTGAGTACCGTAAATAGCCCAAGGGCCTCCAAGTGAGCCTCAGAAAGACCCTGAAGCTGGCAGGGCCACGGTTGGCACTGAAGGCAAAGAGATGACCTGACACGCTAGACAGACAAGATCAGAGTGGGGAGAGGGAAGAGGACCAAATTGAGAGCAGGGCACTGAGGGAAGGACCACACCTGAAGCCACTGCCTGGAGCCCTTCAGGATATGGTCTCTCAGGCAAGACCTTAGAGGAGCCTTTCTAAAGAAATGGAATGGCTTCAGGGGAAATCCCACATTTACCCAAACCTCAAGGCCCCAAAAGAGTGGCACAGCCTACCAGACCACAGGCCAGGCCAGCCAGCTGTAGAGACCCGTCGACCAGCCTGTCTGAACCTGTCCTTAAACAGCAACAGAAGGCCGACAAGGTTCACGGCATGAAGAAACCTCCACACAAAGAACCCAAACTGAGAGGAAAAACAGCAAACAGAAGGAGACAAGGTGGAGGGGAAAAAATCATCAACTACTACTAAAATGGATATCCTCAGAAAGATACTCCATTCATAAAGTAAAAATAGGATGCTGCTTTTAAAAATCAGAGAACTAAATAAAAAAACTGGGCAATAAAAATCAAAGAAATTCCCAGAAAGTAGAATTTAAAACAAAAACAAATCAAAATTACAACAAAGCAGGTGTTGAAAGAGTCAGGCAATTAGAAGAAAGGTAATTACAGATTAACCTAGACATCCAAAACATAATGAACTGGGGCACCATGAAGCAAGCATAGGAAAAATATTATCAAATATAAGAACACTTCTCAGAACTGGAAAGTGGGAGCCCCCAGAATAAAGGGCCCTTCAAGCACCCAGCTGAAAGAATCAAGCACGCACACACATCAGGCCTAGCAACGTGAGATTTCAGACCACAATGAGTAGAGAACAGATCCTGAAAACTTTGGAAATAGGGACAAGATTGGGTCTCAAAAAACTGAAATGTCAATTCTCACTCAACTTCCTAACAGCAACCACAGACATTTGAGTACATGATCATGAAGGGAAATTATTTTAAAGCTAAAATACCTATCCAGCAAACTATCAATAGTAATCAAGTAAAAAGACTGAATAAATAAACCTCAGACCAGCAAAACGTCACTTATCTTTTATACAGTCTTTCTCAGGAATGTGCTCTACCAAAACTATAAAGTCGACCAAGAAGATATGGAACCCCAGAACAAGTTCAACACAGAAAAAATGAGGAAAACATACACACAACACATATGAGTCCCCAAAACATGCTGGCTGAGTGAAAGAAGCCAGACAAAAAATTACGTCTATCTGGATCCATTTTTATGAAATTCTAGAGAGGAAAAAACTAGTCTATAAAGACAAAAAGTGGATCAATGACTACCTGGGACTCGAGGGGGGAGGCATACTGTGGGAGGTGAAGGAACTGCAATGACATGCCAAGAAACTCTCTGCCGCCTTGTCTCACGTAAATGTTCTGCTTCTTGATTGTGCTGACAGTTATACAGGTGTTTACACCTGTCAAACTTAGAACTTGTGGACTTCAAAGGACTATCTTTCATTATCTGCCAATTATACTCAAAGCTAATTTTTAAAAAATTTTTTATTTTTTAGTTGTAGATGAACATAATGTCTTTATTTATTTTTATGTGGTGCTGAGAATCGAACCCAGTGCCTCCCACGTGTGAGGCAAGTGCTCTACCACTGAGCCACAACCCCAGCCCTCAAAACTGATTTTTTAAAAAGGAGGAAGGAAAATCCTACAACGTCCCCAGGAAAAGCTATGAAGCTGGTCTAAGGAGCCACTAATTCAAATTAGAGGAAAAGGATGGGGCCTGGAGAAGGCAGTGTCCAGGATAAAACCAGAATTGGCAAGTGCTGCCCTTGAACTGCATCTGTCCAGAGCTCACCTGCTGAATCCTAGCCTCATGGGACTGCACGGCAGATGGGGCCTTTGAAGATGTAATTAGAAAAGGGGATGAGACACCTAAGATCTCTCTCACCCGCCCCATGACGACACAGTGAGAAGACAGTTGTCCACAAGCCAGGAAGAAAGCCTTCTCTAGAACCCAAATCCCATCAGAACCTTCATCTTTGAAATTCCAGCCTCCAGAGGCTGGGGCTATGGCTCAGCGGTTGAACGCTTGCCTCGCATACGTGAGGCACTGGGTTCGATCCTCAGCACCACATAAAATAAATAAAGATATTGTGTTCATCTACAACTAAACAAAATATTTAAAAAAAAAAAAGAAAGAAATTCCAGCCTCCAGAACAGAAAGAAAATATATTTCCGTTGTTTAAGTCACCCAGTATTTTGCCATGGCAGTGTGAACAGACTTAAGAGTCATTTTCTGACAGGCCACTGGATGGTGTAGGAGGAACTGGTATAGGCATATTAAAGACAAAACAAAAGGGGCTGGGATTGTGGCTCAGCAGTAGAGCGCTTGCCTCACATGCGTGAGGCACTGAGTTTGATCCTCAGTACCACATAAAAATAAAAAAATAAAGATGTTGTATCCATCTACAACTAAAAAATATATATATTAAAAAAAACAAAACAAAATCTAAAAAATAAATTATTAACTCTAGAAAATAAACTTCATACACATACAAAAAAAAACCATGATCATAATATACTACTTGACTCAGGAGAGACTAATACCTAGAACTGTAGTAGAAAGATAAGGAAAGAGGAAAAGGGAATGGTTAAATGTCATCTTACCTATTGCAACAGGAAGGCACCAATGACAAAAAGTAATAAATCAAGATGTGGCTGCATAAGCTTACAACTACACGATTCTTAAGAAACCATTAAAAGAACTGAAAGCGCCCACCCAAGGAACTGTTTGATAAATCTGACTGTTTAAATGACATGTATTATTATTTGATTAATTCTTTTTCAATTAGTTTACTTTGGCAGTGCTAGGGACTGAACCACTGAGATACACCCCTGTCTTACTTTTGCAGAGGCTGGCCTTGAACTTGCGATCCTCCTGCCTCAGCCTCCCAAACTGCTGGGATTACAGGCATGCATCACTGCACCTGGTTCTTTTTCAATTACTTTAAACAAAAAAAGGATATAAGGCTTTGGGTTTAAACTGAAGACGCTAACAAGACTATCTAAAAATCCATGCACACCATTTTCATGCCCCACTCTATTCACTGGCAGCAATTTTTCTCCCCTAGTCACTATATATGACAGAACAAAATGGAAAACAGCTTCCTGATCCACATTCTTCTTGCCCCAGGAGACCTGTGTGTCATCAGCAAGTGAAAGACAAAAGATGAGTTCTTTTATACATTCATTCGATACACACATATTAAGAGCCTCCTATGGGCCAACTTCGCCAAGCTCAACTAGGTGACATGGACACAGTGATGAGGACCACAGGCCCTTCTCCTCCAGATCACAGTAGTCTAGGGGAATCTTCACATCAAAATATTAATTTTACTATCACATACTGCTTGTGATAAAAGGCAATACATAAAATAAAGGAGAGAAGCTGGGAACTGCTGGGCCACAGCCTTGTTCATTTTCAACAGCCAACCTTTAATAAATACACCCCTCTGGGCCAGGATGGAAAAACTTAGGGGACCTTGTTCAAATCCCTCCAGCACTCAGTAACCTAGTTCCTGAAGACCAGAATTACTTGTTTAATCTGAAAAATCCAAAGTCATTTGCAATGTTTCTCAACATCGAAGGTGCCAGAAAAATCTGGAAAAATTTCAGGGTTATGGATGAAGGTTCTTCCATTTAAATTCTCGGTTGCTTAGTGTTTTTCAGACCCTAGAGCTGTGTTTAATAATTTAATAGAAGAAGTGACTATTGCTAAGAAGGATAAACTGAGCAACGCTTTGCCTAACTTCAAACCATGAAAATCTCTGCTGAGGCAGGCAGTAAAGCAAGTCAGGCTCCCTCTAAGTCATGTTAATCATGGTCCTTCACCACTCATACTCACTGTGCCTGTTGGACTCTCAAATATCCCAATCTTGCCAGTCTCCAAAACCTGGTACAGTTTTGCCATGAAGTCTTTCTGGATGGGATAGGGTGGGAAGGGAAAAGGGAAATGGATGCCACCAACTTCCTGAGTTTTATTAGTCATGGTCCTAAGGAGATAAAAAAGAAAAAGAAATGTGGTCATTCTCCCATGAGAGAAGACATGGTTTGAAAGCTACAAAGCCACCATACTATGTAGCCACCATACTTGTCACAGAACCTCTCCTTGGTCTGTACTTTTTTTTTTGCAAGCAAAATGTTCTTTCTACCATAGGTATATCCTCAGGATGCCACACCCAAATCATACAAAACATATAGTAACATCAGAAATGGCTATAGCAAAATGCAGCCTAGGAAAGCCCCTAAATCAAATCCCCCTGCAATTTCACTGCTGCTTAGATACCCTTCTGATGCCTCTGTGGAAGGCCGACAGCTTTCCTCTTGAAATCGGGTGTCACAGGAATCAAGGCTGTCACTTGTGGTTCCCTTTGTGCAGCATTTTTCTCCCACGCCTCTGCAACGCAGTACTGGCATGCCCAAAGCTGTAAAGGCCTGTAAAACCATGGCACAAGGCAAAGAATTACCAGCACAGCTTGTTTAGAAGGCAGTTAACATATACAGCCCTATTTTACAGATAGCTTGCATCTGCTTATTTCATCCTAGCTTCCATTTCTAGTACACACCAGAGCTGCTCCCTACTATTTCTGGCCTCAAGAAATAAACACTTGCTCTTTGATTCTAGACTGGGAGAGCACTCTTCACAGCCATTGAGCTCTAGTTGAACCAACTTCCCAACACTAAGACCACATTTGTCTTTCCTTGACAAGCCAATGTTTCAAGAAACTTCTCTGCTCCATATTTATTTCATCTTTATTCTCCTCAAACTAATTTTCTCTGAGACAGTTTTTACATATTTGGAGATATGACTCTTCCACCCTGTTTCATACCTCTCTTTATAAAAGTCACTTCTCTAAGATATCTGGAAGATCTCTATCATCAAAAAACAAACATCAAGAAGTCTAAACACCATTTTATTAATAAGTATAAAACCCATCTTTACTACACTGGCCTCAGTAAGACCAGTGATGGTGTCAATCCATTTATGAGAGAAAAAGCAGTTGCCAAGATGTTCTTCATTACAATTTAGGGGCAGTTAAAGTGACCACCCACGTGTAGGGATTACTACAAGAGGGGTGAGTTAAAAACTAAACAAAGCAAAAACTAGGAAAATTCAGAAACAAAAGGGAGATATGCAATTGCAAATTCATTAAAACATAAAGGAGAAGAAATATAGCTAACAAATTTTGAGCCATGTGTTAAATACTCCACAAGCCCTTAAACTTTTATTACCTCAATCTGTACAAGTCTATGAGGGTATACCTGTTGGACACTAATGCTTACAGAAATTAAATAATTGCTGGTTGTGGGTGTAGCTCAGAGGTTGAGTGCTTGCCTAGCACGCAAAAGGCTCTGAGTTCAATCTCTAGCACCACCAAAAAAGAAAAAAAAAAAGTAAATAACTGTTCAAAGTCACAGCCAATAGGAAAACCAGAGATTTGAACCCAGGTGCATATTGCTCTGCTTCAAGTTGACCTGGCTGCAAGAGAGAAACAGCATAAGCAAAGGGGAGATTCACTGAAAAACACATATTGAGAAATTAAGAATTGAGGCCATCTGTTGGCAGATAGGACTTCTTGCAGATGAACTAGTATTTTAAGACAGCTCCAGGAACCTCACCAACAAGTAAACACCATGGATCATCACTGCCCCACTCAGATGCCAGATGCAGCCACAGTCTGCCTTCCTCAGCTTACTTAAAAAGTTTCTGCTTACCCAAAACTTTAGCCTATGCAAGGTCTCTTCAGCCCCCTTTACCTTTTAGTTTCAACTCCCACTTTTCATGTTTCTTAGTTCTAAATCCCAAGAGAAAAATCTGATTAGTACTATTTCTCCTTTTAAGATAGATCACTGTCAGCATATAGATTGTTTGGTCAGGGATCAAACCTCATCCAATCAGCTTGGGCCTTCTAATTGCTATTTCCCCTGCCTGGGAATGGTGGTGAGTCAATATTTAGAACTCAGCCCACTTTCTCTCCCCCTATTTGACCATCCTACACCTTCCAACCCCCACCCCTCAAACATACGCTGCCTTGGGTTGTTTTTTGTTGTTTATGGTACCAGAGATTGAACCCAGGGGCACTGAACCACTGAGCCACATCCCCAGCCCTTTTTTATATTTTATTTTGAGACAGGATTTCACAGTTAATTAGGGCCTTGCCAAGTTACTGAGACTGGCTTTGAACTTAATCCTCCTGCCTCAGCCTCTCAAGGTACCAAAAAAATAAATAAATAAAAGGTGCTGGGATTACAGGTGTGCGCCACCATGCCTGGCCACTGACTTGTTTTAAGTAGCTCTTTTCTCACATTACCTTGTATTTAATTTCTTCAGCCTTTAGCATTATCTGAACTTGTTTTATTTACTGTTCTTCCCCACTAGAATATAAGCTACTCAAGAGAAACCTTGTCCAGTTTGCTCTTCCTTTCCCCTAGGACTCAAAATGAGGGGCTTCAGCACTTACAGGAATTCAATAAAACTGTGATGAATAAATAAGTAGCCAGTTAGTCATGGGGACTGTAGGCAAAGGTTTATGTTCAGAAGTATGAGTGAAGAAGTCCCATAACTTGAATATCTAGTCCAAGGGCTAGATTCAAACTATTTTCATATAAATTCATGACAACCTGGTATATTAAGTACTTTTCTTGGCTCTATTTTACAGACAAAGAAACTGGGACTCAGGAAAGTTAAGTGACCTGTTCAAGTTCACTGAGCAGGTGGCTGAACCCAGGAGATGAACTCTTTCTGCCAAATCTCAAGCCCTTGAGCTTTGTATTTCCTAACTCCTCCTCTCACTCAGATAAGTAGGATGAGAAAGACAGACTAGGTTACCAAACTTTAGAATGACAACATAAAACAATACAGAACAAAAGTGATCATTATTTCACTTCCCTGTGGGTGGTAATTATGGATCTCATTATTTCAGAAGCAGCACAGGTTAACACAGTTAAAGAACAGTTAGATAAATCTGAGAATAACGGATTTACTCAGCACTACTGAGGACATCTGTTAACACTTTTTCACACCTTTCAGGTGGGCTGTGTGGGGTACAACCATGACCCGCTCCCCCCAAGTTCTCCCTGGAATTTCCTACCAGTGCTAAAACACACACCAGCCCGGCAAATCTAATGCTCATTAAGTGAGGATAAGATTTGTGAAAGCACTTCAGGTACACATTAGTTCTGTGTTCATTTCTTCAGTCTTCAATTATCACTCATTATTTACTTACTAAGTATAAACTATTGCTACAGACTACACTGTCTCCACTACCACCAAATTCTTGTGTTGAGGGTCTCACCCTCAATGTGACTGCATTTGGAGGTAAGATTTTTAGGAGGTAATTAAGGTTAAATAAAGCCCAAGGATAGGGTTCCAATCTGGTAGGACTGGTGGCCTCAAAGAGAAAAAAAAGGGCCATCTCCCCTCACCAAGTAAGGATGCAGAAAGAAGGTTGCCCCGTGTAAGCTGGAAGAGTCCTCACCAGGAGCTGGCCAACAAATCCACCTTCAACTCCAGGCCTGTAGAAAATAAATATTCGCCAACCCTGTGGAACTGGTGGCCCCAAGACTCAAGAGGAGGCTGAGGCAGGAGTATCAAAGGTTCAAGGTCGACCTCAGCAACTTAGCAAGACCCTGTCTCAAAATAAAACGGCTAGGGATGTGGCTCAGTGATAAGGTGCCCCTAAGTTCAAAAGCACGAAAAAAAGAAAGGTTATCTAGCTGGGCGCAGTGGCGCAAGCCTGTAATCCCAGAACTTAGGGAGGCTGAGACAGGAGAATCGCGAGTTCAAAGCCAGCCTCAGCAACAGCGAGGCACTAAGCAACTCATTGAGACTCTGTCTCTACATAAAACACAAAATAGGGCTGGGGATGTGGCTCAGTGGTCGAGTGCCCCTGAGTTCAATCTCCAGTACCAAAAAGAAAAAGAAAAGAAAGAAAGGTTGTCTAAGTCACCCAGTCTATGGTATTTTTTATGCAGCCTGAATCATGTTCCATGTACTATATACTGTTGTGCTCCCAATGCTTTAACTTCTCACACACGCAAAACACACCGCAGTATGGAAAAGCCTGTCTGCACCTGCTGTTAATCCAGAACTACATCATGCCACAGAGCTGCAAGGCTCCGACAACTGGGTAGATGGCCAGGTCCGCACTATCCACATGCTCTGGCTTCTTCTCCCCTCCCATCTCCATCCTCCGGGCTCTCGCATAAGGCGGGATCCAGCCAGCCAGCTATTTATTAGTATTCACTTCCACTTTTATAACACTTTCGCCCACAATTTGTCAACTGCATTAATCCCGGCCCTCTTTATTGGACACTGCTCCACCCTGAGTCCCGAACCGGCAGTAGAGCAAAGCCCTAAGCATAGGCACTGGGGTCACATTGCAAAATTTGGGATCCCAGCCCTACCCTTGCTTAAATTAGTATCTCTAAGCTTCACTTTCCTCATAATAAAAGAATAGCGTACACTTTTAGTGTACGAAAAGCAGTACAACTGCGCCAAATTAAACACGTGCTAGCTATTATCATTATTCCTACCCACCAGTACAACTGAACTAAATGTGACGCCCTCATTATTTGCCCTTTACCCTCGTATTGGTTTCTCGCCCAGCAATCACTGGCTCCGCCCCCTCCGCTTCCGGACCTTTTCCCGCGCCCCCTCCCAGATAAAAAAACTCATTACTGCACACAGCCCCACACTTCTCCCCAAAGCGACCCTTTCTCAACTCTTTTCTTCTCGTCCTCAGTCTGTCACCGTGCAAACTTACGCTCACCCTCTCGGCAGGGCTGCGTCGCCTAGGCTAGGCCGGCGACGAATCAGAGGCCAGTTGCTAAATTTGAATCGCCGCTCTGCTAGGTCTCGATCAATGCCAGCGGGGAGAGGAGCAAACCGCGTTACCACGCCCCACCCAGCGCCACTGCGCCTGCGCACTCCTGCGCGCGCGCGTGCACCAGGCCGCCGGGATGGGGAGGGGCGTGGGTTTGTGGCATTGCACTTGCGCAGCAGCAGGAGCGCTGGAATTTTTGCTGGCGCTTGGCGGAACCTGCGTTACTACCTTGGAAGGCTGTGGTCTGGGTTCAGTGCCGGCCTCCCTTTACTTTTCCAAGAGGTTCAGGGTTGTTAGGTTCAGGGGTGTTAGCGCCAAACCTACCAGGCTTTCGGTAGTGGCTGACTTGATCAAATTGGCCTATATTTTTCCAAACACCCCAAGGTCGAGGCGCTGCACTCGAGAATCCGAAACCTGCATTCTGGTCTCGGCACTTGTCAGCTCATAGCAAGTGTGGAGTTTCGTTATTTTGCCTCTAAAACGGAGGAACCCTGTCCTGCCACTTCCACAGAACTGTGCGGCATCTTCAGCCTCAAAAGACGAGTCTAAGTGAAAGCGATCTACATATTATCTACGTGTTATCTACCTAACAGTCCCGTGGAATTGTTCCTACTTTGCGCCGGGCACCACCCTGCAGGTGCGGAAGAAGTTAGGACGCAACCCTGTTTTCAGAAGGCTCACCTTCAAATTAGGACAAGACACATCCCTTCAGCTCCCTGGTTTCTCCTTTTTTTCCAGTGGGGAATTGGGCTAGATGATTCTTTTCTAAAAGCATGATTCTGTAAAACAACAGGAAGCCCTTTACCGCTAGTATTCCCGGGAATTGGTGTGACTTCTTCACAGCGCAGGAATGTCAGAAAGGGCTGCTGGAACCTGAAGGAAAATTTTAGGAGTGAAACCAGTAATCTGAGTCGTGTAGAAGTTTGGAAGTGGGGATATACAAAAGGGGATGCTAGTGTCAGTTTTTGTCATCTGCTTCCACCTACCACTGACTGGAGAGTTTGGCGAGGGCAAGGAACTTATACCTTTCAGGGTCATGGAATGTGGCTCACAAAAACCCTGAAAAGGTCTTTAACGTTTAAACTTTAAAATTCATGTAAATGTTATAGCCTTCCCTATGCTGTTTGTTTTAGCATAAAAATATTTTTGAAGTAATTGTCTAGTGAATTGACACTTGCATGAGATACACTATATTTTATCCTATTGCTTCAAATCTCTCTCCTCTTGGTCTCTCCACACACACCTATGTATGATCTTCCAGTTTAAGAGCAACTATTGGGCCAGAAATGGTGGCACATACCTATAATCCCAGTTACTCCGGAGTCTCGGGCAGGAGGATAGCAGGTTCCAGGCCAGCCTCAAAATAAAAAAGGGGCTGGGAGTGTAGCTCAGCGGTAGAGTGCTTGCCTATAGCATGCCAGTACTTTAAAAAATACATATTTTGGAGGAATAAAAGGTGATTAGGACATGATTAGAACGTAAAATTCAGTAAGAGTCTGGTTAGACAGGTTCTAAAAGAAAGCTAGTAAGTTTAGGCTTCCTACTGTAAGCAATTTTCAAGTCACTGAAGTGTTTTGAAGAGAGGAGTGAAATGGAAAAAGCACTGTCTTGGAGATATTAAGGTAGAAGCAACATGAAGAATGGTTTTGCAGGAAGAAAGACCAGAAGCAGGCAAACAGTTGAGTTGTATAGTAAACCATACAATGTTATAGAAACTTGGACCTCAAGAGTGACATCAAGAACAGAGAGGATCAAAGCAGTTAATACTTGGCTGTAGACCTGGATTGGTCCCTCTCTTCTCCCCTCACTCCCTTTTATTAAGAGAGCTATAGTTCTAGCATTAGATCCTGGGCTTTGTCTCAAAAGCAAAATCAGAAGTTACCCCTGTGGGGACCACCAGTGAATTTCTTATTTAAACAGCCTAAGATGATGCCATTCATTAAATTAATTCAAAGACTTTCTTAAACTCCTCTCAAAACTTGAGGTTAAAAAGAAAAATATACAAATATGCTTTGTATAGCTCCACAGTGAGAACTATTTAAACCCATCATGTATTAATCTTTGCATTTATTGCTAGTAATCTCAGACCTAAATAGTGTGCATTTTTTAGAGTTAACTGGATAGCATTTTAAACCTTTTTTCTCATTACATTTTTGTTGTGTTTTGTTTACATCTTACTAACATTAAATACTTGTCCAGTAAAATCAGATATCTGGATTCAGATCCCCACTATACTACCTGGGTGACCCACTACCTGAGTGACTTATAAAATAGAGATAATAGGATCTACCATAAAGGATTCCTACGAGATAATATGAAAAACCCCATAAAGGGCTTAACACGTTGCATGCCACATGGTAAAAGCTCAATAATGTTAGTTATGACTAATATTGAGTTTGGTTTGATTTTACTGTACTTATAAGACTTCTTTGATCCTCTTTTAGATGTAGCTATGATATAAATCTAACAGTAAATGAATAAAAGCTAATAATACGTAAAATTGTTCCTCACTGTAAATAAATCTCAACTTCAGGATTTAGGTCTTCCACAATTGAAATGGAAAATAAGCAGGTCAAGAGTGAAGTGCATTTTGAAGGGAAATATGAATATTCTCTTGTTGAATATTTAAGGTTATATATACAGTTTGATAGATACACATTAGTAGGGGCAAAGGAGTCATCAATGTTACATGAATATCTCAAGGGCAGGTTATTTCAAGGTCTAGCCTAGCTTTGGTATACATTTATTCAAATATTACCTGAGTATCATTCCAGAACTGAATTGTCTTAATAAACTTAGAAAGTATCAGGGGGTGTGTGAGGAGGGGAGGGAGGGAGGAAGTGCTGGGGAGTGACATTGGCCAAATTATATTGTTATATTGTGTGCATGTACTAATATATAACAACAAATGTGGAGAAAAAAATATCAAGGTTACTGCAAATGTATGATTGCTAAATTTGCCAATGGATTCATCTAAAGAAGCTATTTCCAGTGAGTATAAGTTAATTTCTTTGTGTCTGGGAAACCAAATGTGAATTGGAAGATTGCTTAGTGAGCTTAGAATCAGAACAAGGAAACCATAGGAATTTGAGTGAGACATGTTGCCTAGGTGCTGGGAAAGTCCCATGAAATGTGCCTTCCTATGAGAACAAATAACCTCTCTAGAGATCGAATTTCTCCTATCCTCAAAACCGCATGTGCTTCATCCCGTGTGCAGTTCAAGACGTGCCCGTTAATAATTGTTTCTCTGAATCCTAGTTATTTTTATTACTATGTTAATGTGTATCTAGATAAATTAATTCTACTCATTAAGCCACTGTACATTGAGTATGAGACACATCATTTTCTCACATAATAGGCTGATGTAATTAGCCAAACTGAATTTATAGGCTGCTGCACTCTCACTATCTCCATGAGGTATTCAGTGGTATTTGAAAATGGGCGTCTAGAATGCAGGAAAGAGGTGAAAGCTGAAATATGAATTTGATCACCCTTGGGTTAAAAAAAATCACCTAAAATGGAAGGGGTAAGACTTCCAAATTAAATATTTTTTTAGCACTCCAGTTCAGTCCCCAGCACTCCTCCTCCCCTCTCCTGTCCCTCTACTCTACTGATCCCTCTTCAATCCATTTACATTGTTTTAAAATTCGTATCCTGTGGATATACCAATGCCAGGACCCACCATGCCACATCCATGCATACTCATTCCAAAGTCTGGTCAGAATCAATCTACTATGCTTCCCTTTTTCCATCCCTTCCTCCTCCTCCTTGATCCCCTTTGTCTACTCTATTGATCTTTCCTCTATTTTGATGAAATTCCCTCTCCCCTTTTTTCCTTCCTTTCTCACTCTCTTTCTTGATTTTTATTTTGGATTAGCTTCTGCATATCAAAATATTCGACCTTTGCCTTTTTGGGACTGGCTTATTTCACTTAGCTTGATGGCCTCCACTTCCATTCATTTACCAGCAAACACCATAATGCAATTCTTCTTTATGGCTGAGTAATACTCCATTGTGTATATATACCACATGTTCTTTATCTATTCATCTGTTGAAGGGCACCTAGGTTGGTTCCGTAGCTTGGCTACTGTGAATTGTGCTGCTGTAAACATTGATGTGGCTGCATCACTGTAAGGTGCTGGTGGGACTGCAGATTAGTACAACCACTCTGCCACTCTGGAAAGTAGTAAACAGATTCCTCAAAAAACCAGGAATGGAACCACCATATGACCCAGCTATCTCATTTCTCGGTATATATCCAAAAGATTTAAAAATCAGCATACTATAGTAACACAGCCACATCAATGTTTACAGCTGCACAGTTCACAACAGTCAAGCTATGTAACAACCTAGGTGTCCTTCAACAGATGAATGGATAAAGAAAATGTGGTATATATACTGAAGTAAATCATTTTTTAAAGGACAGAGATGTTTACATGCAAAAGATCCTTACTTTACAGAGTATATCAGACTTAACCTTCAATGCATCTCAATGTTAGAGCTAAAACTATTAAACTCCTAGAAGAAAATTTAGGAGGAAAGTTGCATAATATTAGATTTGAAAATGATTCTTGGATATGACAACAAAAGCACAGACAACAAAAATAAAACTAGATGAATAGGAATACAGTAAAATTTAAAACTCTGTGCACCAAAGGAAATGATTGATAGAAAACAAAGGCAAACTATAGGGTGGGAGAAAATATTTGTAGATCTGATACAGGGTTAATATCCATGATATATAAAGAATTACAACTCAGCGACATGAAAACAACTCAGTTAATAAATGGGCAAGGATATGAACATTTTTCCAAAGAAAATATACCAATGGCTCAAAGCACATGAACAGATGCTGAACATCATACTCATTAGGAAAACGCAAATCAAAGCCCCTATGAAACACCACCTCAACCCATAAGGATGACTACTATTACAAACAAACAAACAAACAAACAAAACAGAGAATAAGTGTTGGCAAGAATATAGAGAAATCAGAACACTTGTGCCCTGCTGGTGGGAATCCAAGATGGTATAGCCACTGTGGAAAACAGTATGAAGTATTCCTCAAATAGTTAAACATAGAATTACCATATGATCCATCAATCCTACTTCTGGGTATATAACTAAATGAAGTGAAAGCAGGATCTTGAAGAGATATTTGTACACTTATGTTTATAACAGCATTAACAACAATAACCAAAAGACCTAAGCATCCTTTAGCAGATGAATGACTAAACAAAATGTGGTACATACATACAGGGTAATATTATTTAGCCTTAAAAAGGAAGTTCTGACACATGCTATGACATTGATGAACCTTGAAGATGAGAACATTATGTGTAGCACAGTGTTCTCCAGAGAAACAGAACCAGTAAGCTGTGGAGAGAGACGAGACAAATTTATTTTAAGGAATTGGTTCTTGCGATTGTGGAGGCTTAGCAAATCAAAAATCCAAACAGGTAGATAGACCAGCAGTCTGGAGACCCAAGGAAAACTTGTCATTCAAATCCAGAGGTAGCCTGCTGATAGAATTGCCTCTTGCTCAGGAGAGTTCAGTCTTTGTTGCATTAAGGGTCAGGCCCATCCACTTTAGGTAGGGTAATCTGCTTTATTTAATGTCTACTGATTTAAATGTTAATCTCATTCAAAAACACCCTCACACAAATATCCAGAATAATGTTTGACCAAATACCTGTGGCTCATCCAAGTTGACACAGAGTTAGCCATCACATTATGCTAAGTGATATAAACCAGTCACAAAAGACAAATACTGCATTGTCCACTTACATGAGGTACATAGCATCAAACTCATGCAGACTGAAAGTAGAAGGGTGTTTTTTGGGTGGGGAGGGGGAATACAGTTTAATGGATATAGAGTTTCAGTTTTGCAAGAGCAAAAGAATTTTGGAGATTGGTTGTACAACAATGTGAAAGTACTTAATGCAATTGAACTGCCCACTCAAAAATGATTAAGATGATCAATTTTATGTATGTTTTGCCATAATTGGGGAGGGGGGAGCAAGAGGAGGGTGGTTAGAAATGCTCACATTTGAAGGTGGGGAAAGGAAGATAAGTGAATGATTAATCAGAGGAGTAGAACATACATTAAGGTCATCATGGAGCCAAAGGAGAAATTTATCAACAATCTGAAACATAACAGGGTCAAGCAGAATAACTAGAAAAAGTGATATGGGTGTGATCATTCAAAGGGCAACTACAAGCTAGGGGAGGTGGCTCATGCCTTAATCCCAGCTACTTGGTAGCCTGAAGTAGGAGGATTGCAAGGTTCATGCCAGCCCTGGGCAACTTAGAACTTGTCTCAAAATAAAATAAAAATGAGTTGGATGTAGCTCAGTAGAGCATGTGCTTAGTATGTGCAAAGCCCTGTGTTCAATTCCCAGTACCAAAGAAAGAAAAGAAAGAAGGAGAGAGAGAGAAGTGGGGGAAAGAAAAGGACAACTGCACTGAGGAAATGTCAATATGGTAGTTAGAACAAAATCATTTTGCAAGAGTTAGGAAGTAAAAAATTCAAGAGGCATATAAGAAGTCTGGAGAAGAGGAGAGAAACAGGAGGTAGAAGGAAAGGAGATTGCAAAGGAAGACTCTGAGGATTTAGACACAAAGCTTATATGAGCTAGCAACTTTTCTCTCTGCTTTTGATTATTTTCTCCTGCCAGGTAGCCTGACTTAGTCAAGATTCCAAAATATAAAAGCTTACAGCCCCATGAAGTCTGGGAGCAGGCTTGGGCACCTTGTGTAGCCAAGGACCATTGGCAAGAACTAGAGGTCATCATGGGATTGAAGATATTATTGAGAAGTCCAAAGAGGAGGCAGATTGAAGGGGGAATCAAAAGTCAAAGGTAGAGAGTAGATCTGGGCTTCAAACCCCAACATATAAAGCATGAAAAGTCTCAGTTCTTGGTTGCGGAAGCTAAATCAGGGTAGTATTTCTCTCCTGAAGCTCCAGCTCCCTCATCAACTCTGCCTATCTCATCCCAACCTCTCTACTATTCAGAGGACAATGCCATGCACCAGCTGTCTTAGTCCATTTGGGCTGCTATAATAAAATTCCATAAATTAGGCCACTTATAAGCAACAGAATTTTAATCCTCACGGGTCTGGAGACTGGGAAGTCCAAGATCAAGGCTGATTTAGTGTCAGGTGAGGGCCTTTTCCTGGTTTTAGATAGCACTTTTCTTGCTGAGTCTTCAAATGCTAGAAAGGCCTGGGCTCTCTCTGGGGCCTCTTTTATAAGGGCACTGATGTCCCATTTATGAGGGCTCTGCCATCATGTCCTTATCACCTCCCAAAGGCCCCTCGCTTAATACCATCACTGTGGAGGGTAGATGTAGGGCAGACCCAAGATGGCTATAGTTAGGCTCCCTCACTGAGGCTGCTGGTGGGCTATGTTTAGGATGTAACAAAGGGCATAAACACTCTGACTCAGCATATGTACTCAAGATCATAAACATTTGCTTGTGAGCATGCTCTCACTGGTGTTAGCAACGTGCTGTCTTTGTTTGACCTGAGTATTAAAAAGGCCTATGAAAATGACTGGGGGAGGGAAGCTGCTGCTGCCTCCAAATAAAGCTTGTCCACTATCCCCACTGCACCTCATGTCTTCTTTCAAATGCCAGAGCCCCACGCCTCCCTTCCTGGGTCTGTGCCTCAGTCCAACAGTAGGATTTCAACATATGTATTTTGGAGGGGCATAAATATTCAGTCCATTATATGTGGTGTATTAATCAGGATTCACCAGAGAAATAGAACCAATAGGGGTATGTGTGTGTGTGTGTGTGTGTGTGTGCGCGCGCGCACAAAGAGTAGAGAGAGAGGGAGGAAGGAAGAAAGAGAGTGAAATAGAGAGAGATTTAAGAAACTGACTCATTTGATCATGGAAGCTGGCAAATCCAAAATCTGCCAGGTTGGCCTGGACCTTCAGCCCAATGGCCTAAAGACCCACAGAAGTGATTTGTAGTTTACACTTGAAGCCCCAGGCCATTTGTTGGTAGATTTTTTTGGACTAGGAATTTTAACCCAGGGGCAATTTATCACTGAGCTATATCCCCAACCCTTTTTATTTTGAGACAGGGTCTCACTAAATTGCTTAGGGCCTTGCCAAGTTGCTGAGTCTGGCTTTGAACTTATGATCCTCCAGTCTTGGCCTCCCAAGCTGCTGGGATTACATGTGTGGGCCACTATGTCCAGCTGGTAGACTTCTTTCTTGCTCCTGGAAGGTTAGTCTGTTGTTTTATTGAGGCCTTCAGTGGACTGGAAAAAGCCCACCTACATCTGCTTAAATCTCACCAATTTAAATGTTAATCTTATTAAAAACTCCTTCCCAGAAATATCCAGAGAAACATCTGACTAAATATCATAGCACTATGGTCCTGTCAAGATGACACATAATATTAAGTCACACCAGGGTAATAACTGCAGCCCCTTCTTCATCACTTATGTACCAACTACACAGCATTATTTCATTTAATTATGTAAAAGCCCATAAATAAGTTTAAATATTTTCATTTATAAATACGAGGAAACCAAGTGTCAAGAAGTCTTATCCAAAAGAGCAATAAAATTAAGAAGAAATCAAAACCACTGTGATCATTGCCAACTCCAAAGAAGTAAAATTAGTCAATTCTGACCAATTCTGACCAATTCTGACCAATTCTGACCAATTCTGAACAAAGAAATTAGTTCTTTGTTCTTCCTACATCTTTCAATGTTCTCAAACCCAAGTTCCAATAGCTTGAAGGTTTCATTACTTCTGTAATGAAAGGCCATCTGTTGGTAGATTTGGACTAGGAATTTTAACCCACGGGCAATTTACCACTGAGCTACATCCCCAACCCTTTTTATCCCAGGACTATCCCCTCAGTCCAACAGTAGGATTTCAACATATGTATTTGGGAGGGGCATAAATATTCAGTCCATTGTATTTGGTGTATTAATCAGGATTCACCAGAGAAATAGAACCAATAGGTGTGTGTGTGTGTGTGTGTGTGTGTGTGTGTGTGTGTGTGTGTGTAAAGAGAAGAGAGAGAGGGAGGGAGGGAGAGAGAGAGATTTAAGAAACTGACTCATTTGATCATGGAAGCCAGCAAATCCAAAATCAGTGTTTTTGAAAAAAAAAAACCACTGTTGCCCTCCTCATTCCAAACAACCTACTAAGCACTTTTTATTCATTATCTCCTTTAGTTCTTATAGCAATGTTGAAAGATTAAATCCACCAGGGTTGGGTTTACCTGTGATGGAAAACTCCACCTCCCCTTACTCCATATGAATGAAGTCTGGAGGTAACCAGACAGGCTGGCAAACACCTCACTGTCAGAAGTGAAGTAGGTTCCTTCTATATTATAGCTTTGTCATCTTTACTTGATCACATCTGCTTGATTGTCCAAGAGAACTGTTTACCTCCATGCATCTGTTTGCATTCTAGTAAGCCTAGGCAAAGATGGATGTACCCTTGCTCTTTAAGAATACCTCATGGGAGTCAAATATGCCACTTTACTTTACACCTGCTTGGGCAGAACTTCTTATATGGCCACACCTACCTGTAAGGAAGAATAGGAAACATATTCTTTATTCTAGGCGGCCGATTGCACGGTTGCAAAAAGGGAGAATGGATATTAGGGGACATATCGCAAGAGGTATTATAAATACCATTTTGTAGATGGGAAATTAGGCATAAGGAATTAAAGCGCTTAGCTTTGAAGTAGCAAAAAAGAACCAGTCAAGCTTTATGTTTGCTGGAATGGATGAGAGAAGGTGTAGCATGCTACTAACCAGCTGCTGCTGCTTCTCCATCCTCCAACTCTCACGAGATAGTCTCTGTAGTAACCCAAACTATCTGAAAATGTGCTACAGAGGGAATTCTGACCTTTCATCTAAGTTGCCATCTATACAAGGAATTTAGAAAACCTTGGAACCAATTTGACATTTTCTTTTAATGCTTATCATTTGCTAAGCTTTATCAAATGCTTCCCATTTGGCAGTCTCAAAGAGGTGTTTCTTTCTCTTTGGGGTTTGATGCCAAAGTTTTGAGGAAGTTATTTCTCATTTGGCTCAGTCTGGAAGTATGGGAAACCTGAGACATCACATCTACGTCCATTTTTTTCAGGGTAGTACTTACTGACCATCAACTGGACAGGTTCCCTGGGATCACTCGAAAGCCAAAACCAGAAGGAGGTCAATTCAGACTCTGGATTCCTAAAGACTATCTACCCAACCTCACTTGTGTCCCCTCCCCACATGCCAGTCATTAATGCACAACTCCATTTAGAATCATCCATGTCACTATATAAGAGGAATACTTGTTTCATTGTGGAAAATATTTCAAACAAATTGTATCTTAATAGAGAATAGGAAAGCTGGGTAAAACAGGGCACCCCTATAGTTCTGACTACTCAGGAGGCTGCGGAAAGGGACTTAAGCCTCTGAACTCCTGACAAGTCTTAGCAACAGAGTAAGAACCCATATGAAAAATATAAAAATATGGGGGCTGGGGTTGTGACTCAGCGGTAGAGTGCTCACCTAGCGCGGGTAAGGAATTGGGTTCGATCCTCAGCACCACATACAAATTAATAAATAAAAATAAAGTTATGATAAAAAAGTCAATCTTTAAATATATATATATATATATATATATATATATATATAAATGGAAAAAAGGAAGAAAAATCACTTGCCCCCAGACATAACACTATCAATATTTTAGTACCTATCCTTGCAGTGTTTTTTAAAATAATTAATACAGACAGTCATTTTACAAAATCAGATTAATAGTTTTTCTTCCCATAAAATATTCCTCTATGCAGTATAATATCTAATCATATTATTGTCATAATTTTTATGAATCTCTAATACTAAATAAATTGTCTACAATTATTCACTGTTATAAATAAGAATTAGTCACTCATTCAGCATCTATTTACTGAGTTCTTACTAATACCAATCACTGCACTAGGTTCTGTGGATACCCTGGTAAACAAGAAAGCCCCTCGAGAAGTTAATGTTCTACTGGAAAGGGATAGTTAAACAAGACAAACAATTACAAAGAAGGAAGCTGAACTAATGGGAGAGAATGACTGAGAAGGACATAGCCAGTCAGGAAACGCCTCTCTGAGAAGGTGGCATTTCAGCTAAGATCTAAAGGATGAGCCAGACACATGAAGAGTGAATGCAGAAGTATCCCCAACTACATGTGGGCAGTGGTCAATTCATGCTGTAGACAGTCACAGTGTGGTGGCAGCTTCTGGGGGGCAAGGGAATGATGTAGGCTAGGGCAAAAAGACAGCCAGAAGCCAGATCATTCAGGGACTAGACTTTGACACCTAGAGCAGAGGGCAGCTGTCAAAGGGTTTTTAAGCAAGATGACATGATCCAACATACATGTTTTGGAGAGACTCTGGCTGCCATG
Source organism: Geosciurus inauris (assembly GCA_004024805.1). NCBI lineage: Eukaryota > Metazoa > Chordata > Mammalia > Rodentia > Sciuridae > Geosciurus > Geosciurus inauris. Next base: position 69,100 of record PVHX01005155.1, on the reverse strand, counting down.
TGGATAATAGTGTAGAAATAAAGAAGGGGAAGTTGGCGGTTGTTGAAGGGGTCCAGTTAGGGAATGGTGGGGCCTTCAGATGAGAACAGAGTGGATGGAGACAGGAAATTCCTTAGCATGGAAAGGATAAGAGCAATAGAATCTTGGATCAATAAAACTCTTCTGTGTTAGGCCTTCAAACCCACTAAAGTCTATAGCATCATGTTGATTTCATCTATACCTACAACAGAAGAAAAGAGCTGAGCTTAAACTATAACAGAAAAGATGTAAGTCATTCAAAAAAGCATTTCTTGACCACAAAAAGTACTTGGCACCACATATGGATGTAAGTGTAGCTAGAACTACCTTCCTTGGGAAAAGGATCCTCCTGTTTAGGTGTTGTGGGTAGTTCTTGCTGGAGTCTGTGTGTGATAAGACAGTCAGGGGCCCTGGAAGAATGAGGGATCTGAATTTCTATCCTGAATATACGTCCCCTGAGATGTCTAGTCAGGGGAATAGGGATCTACTACAGAGCAGAGACCTCAGTTGTAAAAACCAGAAATATCATGTCATCCGTAAAGAAAGGAGGAAAATATGTTACCAAATGTTCCTTTCCATTCCCCAAAACCTAATAAAGTTAAGGGAACAATGCAAGTGAGTTGGGCTGGAATATTCAGCTACATATTATCTTGAAGGACCCTTGCTTTCTCCCCTATGTTCTGGGAACGAGGGCAAGCTAATATTATCTATAGATAGCTGCCCCCTTGGATGAGTGCCAAGTTCCATGGGCGTGCTGGCTGCACAATGGGACGAAGCAAGCTAAGCGGATGCTGCTTCTATAACCTAACCTAGAAAAACCCCTCCTTGTGGTAACTGCTGCCGATCAGAGCACCCTGGAGAGGGAAACACTCATCCAGGTGGCCACACCTGGACAAAATGTTCTGGGGGGGTAGGAGGTGCTATATTCTGGCAAAGCACCAGATGCACCTGTGTGAAACAGGTGCACTCATCCAGCCTGCTGTCACTGGACCTTCCGGGGAAACACTTGTTCAGCCTGTTGCCACTGGACTTCTTCCATAAACACTTCTTGATAAACCTTATATCTCATATTCCATCTCTAAGTGTCTTCTTTGGTCTCTCAGCATCCTGTCCCACCACCCTAACATGACTTTTCTGTGACATAACAAGAAGGCATCAAAGGTACATGTTGGAACCAGACTTACAGTTAGGGTTAGACACAAAGGGGACAGATTCTGCTCCCAAGTTATGTGTTCTTGACATGGTATGGCTGCTCTCTGAGACACAACCAAGAAATCTATGTTTCTGTGACTACAGCTTCAAGCATATTCCCTACCTGCCAACCTCAATACTATCCCCAGAAACCTGAATCAATTCAATAAAAATGTATTGTGAGGTATGTAACATGCCAAGAAAGGCTCCAGGTTTGACAAACATTTTAATATAATACTTAAAACTAGGGTTACAATCAGCACCATAATCCTTATGAAGCAGATGAAGAAACTGAGGCACAGAGATTCAATAACTTACCCAGGTCTGTGTGACTAGTTCTACATAGAGCCAGGATTTAACTCTGATCTGGCTGATATTGGGGCCCATGATTTTCATCATACCACTGACTTTGAGGAAAGGATCCTTAAAGGTCAATTAGTTGCATACTTTATTCTCTAGATACAGAACTGTGCACAAACCATAAAGGAATCAAGGACTTGTCCACATCCACTTGTCTGCTTGTGCTCTTCTTACATTTAGTATTACATTCAAAAGCAGCACATCCTAAATATCTTCTCTCAGCATTGAGGTTCTCTAACTAGGTTGAAATCAGAAGGCAAACACCTGAGAATAAGTATTTCAACACTAAAACAGCAATGCAAACTGAGGAAACTCAAATATACACACAGAGTCTCAAATACAACAGCACTTAGAAGCGTGAGCTATAAGAGCAACATTCTTTTAATTTTGAGCATCAAAGGAAGGAGATTGTGGCACACGATGAACACAGTGACGAACAAATCATTGAAAAAATCATTTCCATCTGGTTGGAGAATGAGTTGAACTTCCTCGACAACTATCACAAATATCCCTGACCCCCTCTCCCTTTCAGAGGAGTGAAGAACCACATTTAATGGAGCTCCTATGCTCAAAAGTCAAATCTGCAATCTTTACCAGGGCTGGAAGACCCAGCACAGTTTCCGTCCCACTGCTGGTCTCTAATCTTATCTCCTGGTTTTCCTTTTACTCCCTCCTTGCCAAACACAGAGACTCTGTTCCTTTAACATGCCAAGTGCTCTTCCCTCAGGTTGCCACATGGCTGGCTCCCTCTCTTCCTTCAGAGCCCTTGTCAGGGAAGCCAACCCTAGGCTGCCTCCCTCTGATGCTTCTTATCCTCTTCTCTGACTCAAAGTTCTCCATGGTGCTTATCTAATGTATATATGGGTATTTAGGGCCTGTTCCCTCTCCCTGACTAGAGTGAGCCCTGTGGGAGAGGAAGGATGTCAGTTGTATTCAATGCCTTGTGCCCAGCTTTAGGAGAGTATTTGGCAGACAGTCGGTTTTCAATAATTAACGATTTAATTTTGCAGAGAGAGCGAGGGCCGGGTGTTAGCAGAAGGACATTCTATACAGTGACAGAATCTGGGCAAGGCAGAGGAAGGGGAATGACAGAGGGAGGTTATAATGGAATCAAAACACAGATAGGAGGAATGAGTCCTGGTGCTCCACAGCACAGTGAGGGGCTGCAGCTCACAAGCCTGTTGTTATTTTTTGAAGAACTAGAAGAGAGGAGCTCAAAGGCTCCAAGCACAAAGTTATGATAAGGAGATGGAAATGCTAATTGCCCTGATTTGATCAATACATATTGTAGACATTTAAGGAAATATCACACTGTACACCATAAATATGTATAACCATTGCTTGTTAATCAAAAATGAAAACATTTGAAAAATGTTTAAAGAAATAGAAATGATCATTATACTATTCATCCCAGATGTGTTGAATTACTATACCATATCCGATAAATCTGCATAGTTTAATACTTTCATAATTAAAAAAAGAGAAAAATCTCATGTGTTGTCATTTGTTTTACACATACATTTTGTTATACTATTTCTTTTTTCCCTTTCCTTTCTTTCTTTCCTCCTTCATTCCTCCCCCGCCCCCCTTATTGGGGATTGAACCCAGGAACACACTACCACTGAGCCACATCCCCAGCTCTTTTTATTTTTTATTTTGATACAGGGTCACACTAAGGCACGGAGGCAGGCCTCCAACTTGTGAACCTCCTGCATCAGCCTCCCGAGTTGGTGGGATTATAGGTATGTGACATCATGGCCAGCTTTTCATATTTTTCTATTTTCATTTTACATTGGCATCATGCAATCTTTCATCATATAATGCATATAAATTTTATATAAAAATTAAAACATTTGGGTATTGAAAGCAAAATCAAGTATGTCTGTTGACTATTGGCGCTAACATGATTTTGAAAGATGAGATCAAATTTTTCTTTACTATACACTGGAAATATCAGCTCCTCTTTCTCCAAACCCCTCATTCCCATTCCATACTTCTTTTGGGGGACCTTGGTAACAATTAAAAAGCATGGGTTCATGGAAACTGTCCTAAATTGGAAATTCTTGTACCGATTCCTCCACAATTCACCTTGGAGAAATGCTTCAGCCTCTGAAATTAGGAGGATTATAAATTAGGGCTAGTAAATGCTTCTCTGTAGTGCTTCTAATTTTAGACAGAAAAGAATAAACTGGTAAGCTCAGGAGTCTGGCTGAGATGCCTCAAATTGCGTATATTGTACAAATTTTTGGAACTTCTTTTATACACAGCTTTTATTCTTCTCTATATGTCCACCATAATTTTAATGCTTTAGTTTTAAGAGCATCATTTAGAAATATGTACTAAAATATTTAGAGATGAAATATTATGAGATTTGAGATTTGATTCAAAATAATCCTGACAGGGAGAGGGTATATAGGTAGGAACATAGAAAAAAAATAAGGTTGGGGGGCTGGGATTGTGGCGCAGTGGTAGCGTGCTCGCCTAGCATGCGTGAGGCACTGGGTTCGATCCTCAGCACCACATAAAAACAAAGATATTCTGTCCACCTAAAACTAAATAATAAATAAATAAATAAATATTTAAAAAAAAATAAGGTTGGCTTGAATTGATACTTGGAGCTGAGGGATGGGTACATGGTAGTTCATCATACTGTTTTCCAGTTTTCTGTAGAAAACTAAAAAGAAAAAAAAAACTTTAAATATCCAGAGAGAAAGTACAGATCAGCTACAAAGAACAAAAGTTACAATGACATCATCCTTCTAGATCCCAACCAAGGAAGACTGAAAAATATGAATATGGTATCTTCTAAGTGCTGAGAGATGGGGCTGGGAGTATAGCTTAGTGATGGAGCTTTCACCTAGCGTACCAAAGGTCCTGAGTTCAATGTCCAGCACCACAAAAAATAATAATAAATTCAACAAAATGCTGAAAGAAAATAATTGTTGACATAGAATTGTGTTACCAGTAATGCTATCTTTCAAAAATGACCATAAGAATTCTTATAAACAAATACCAAGAGGGCATACCATCTAGATATCAGCATCAAAGAACACCACCAGGATGAAGAAAAATGGTCTCCAAAATACAGAGAAGCAAAAAAGGAATGGTGAGGAATATATGAAATTTAAAGTTTGTACAAAATAATAATCATAGCATCTAAATTCTGGGTTTAAGAGAGAGAGAGAAAATTAAACTATTGACTAAAAAAAGCGTGTAAGCTAGGTGCTATAGTTTGGATCTTAAATGTCCTCCCAAAGCTGGCTTGGTTGCCAGTCTGCAGTGGTATTGGGAAGTGTGGGAACCTTAGGAGGTAGGGCTTTGCATAGAGAATAGAGAGAAATTAGGTCATTGGGTGGGGGGCATGTCCTTGAAGGGGATATTGGGATCCCAGGTCCTTTCTCCCCCTGCCCTCTCCTCCCTGGCTCTCATGAGGTGACCAGTTTTCCTCCACTACCAGCTCACAATGATATGCGTGCCATGACAAGCCCCAACCAACAATGCCAAGTAATCAAGAACTGAAATCTCTGAAACCAAGAACCAAAATAAACCTTTACTGCTTATAAGTTAATTACCTTTACTGCATTTTGTCACAGTAAAGTAGAGTTGACCAACATATTAGGAAAGAGAGTGATTGAAATTAAGGTTAAGTTAGGAGGGAAGGTTAAAATGCTTTACTTTAAATTCTGTTAAGCGAAACATGTATGGCAAAGTCAATTTTTTTGTATCTAACCTGGAGAAACATTTCAAAATGTATATAAGGGGACATATATAAGAATGTTCATGGAAACATCATTTGAATAACTAAAATATTGGAAATAACTTAAATGTTCCTATATATAAGAAATGATCAATAAACTATAACATTACTATGAAATCCTATGCAGCAGTTAAAGGAATATAGTAGTTCCATATGTACCAACATATTAAGTGGGAAAAAAGCAAGTTGGAGAAACTATCCATATATATATACACATGTATATATGCATCTGTGTTTATGTATGTGTGTCTGTACCTAGTATATATAAATAGTATGTATATGTATACTATATACAATGTATACACAGAAAAAGAATACAGGACTAGATAGCAAAGAGGCAGAAGAGGAGGGACAGTAAGAAGACTGCCTACAGGGTAAATGAAACTTTACCCTTGATAATGTGTATATTTTTGAAAAGAATCTGTATTTATGGATTTTTTCTATAAATATAAATAATATTAAAATATTTTAGTGCAATAAAAAAGAACAAAACACTGCAAGTTCTTTGTGGGCAGGAACTGTCTGTCTTGAGCACCACTGTCACAAGAGCACCTACAGCACACAACCTGTGTTCAGGGACTGTAAGAATATATCCCTAAGGTATTAGCAGCATTTCTTTCTTACTAGGAGGATAACACATAATTCGCTTCTTCCTCTTACATTTATCCATTCTAAACTTTTCTGTGTTATAATTATATGGTAAAAAATAAACTTTAAAAGAATGAAACATGTTCTTAAAAAATTCCCATCCTACGCTGGATTTTGCCCAGCCCTAATTGAACCTAGAACCCAGGTACAAGGCCCAGACTCATCCCATATCAGCTGCCCATGATCCATATGTATGTGATTAGTGTTTATGCTCTCAGCTGTTAGTCCTAAAGGCAAGTCCGATGTAAAGTTCTTCCAGAATTGTTGGGCTTTTGGGCTGTCCCTTTCCATAGGCTTAGTTGTGAACAGAGACATTTGTAAGCCAGTGTTAGCAAGGAATGCATATATCTAAGAGATGCCTTGCAGACTAGATGTCAGCATCTTATAAAAGAACAACCTTACAAGTGTTGTGACCCCAAAATTATTGTCCACAAATGAAAAATAGAGCATGAGACCAAAAACATTGAACTTCATGGGGTCCCTACAACAATACAAAGATTAACAAGGGTCATTAAGCAATTAATTTATAAAAATGAAATATGCATTGCCAGTCAACATAGGAAAAAAATTTAACCTAACTGCCAATAACAAACATTATTAATCAAAACAGCAAGATACCGTTTTTCACCTATCAAATTGGTGATGATTTAAAAAATATTATCCAGGGTTGGCAAATGTCTGTAGAAGTGGATATTCACATACGGTACTGATGGGAGTAGAAAATAATTCAACCTGTATAGAAAGCAGTTTGACAATAAATATCAAAATCCAAGAGCTTCTTTGTGCTCTTTTGGTGAGGACCTAGTACCTCTTGGGTGAAGCAGCAGCTGAGAAGACTTCATTGCTCACTATGGTCTACGAAAAACCTAAGGAAATAATCAAGACTAAGAACATCAATTATATTCACTTGGAGGTGGTGGGGCACGATGGTTCTGTAGTGCAGTTTACACCACTTAGTAAACTAATGAAAGCCTACTGTGAACAACAGGGTTTATCTAGGAGGCAGAGATTCCAATTTGACCTGCAGTCAATCAATGAAACAGACACAGCTGCACAGTTGGAAATGGAGGGGGAAGACACGATTGACAAGTTCTAGAAGCAGACAGGAGGCATCTACCAAAAAGGGAACGTGCTACTTTACTCCAGAACACTGTTCTTACAGACCAAGAATATATTTGCCATTAAAAAACCAATTTGGTCCCACAACATCCTGACTACCGTGGTAGAGCTTTCTCTATTTTTTCATTTTCCCCTTCCTCTTTCCTTTAACTGGTGTATGTGCACAAGCATATTGTTTTTTAAAACTAAATGGCCAATAATGTTTTGATTAACATCAAATGGAGACAAGATGGGGAAAAATACTGGATCTGTGAAAATATCCCCTTTCTCCATGAGTGGCATGCTCATTCAGCTCTTAGCTTTATATTCCAGTAGCTAATTTTGCTTTCACTGTTTTAACAGAAAAAAAGAAAGAAAGAAAAGAAAAACCCAACAACATAAATAATCCTTGCATACCTTGTCCAATTGGAGAGTTTAATGTCTTTCATTTATCATTGTAAAACCAGACAATTTTATAGCTTTTTTTGTATGCAGCTGTTAGATATACGGCAATCTGTCTTTAGGGATAAATTACTCTTAAAAAAAAAAAAAAGAATTCTAGATAGTTTTCCCTTCAAGCATCTTTTTGTTTAATTCCAACAGAATTGGGATTAAAGTCAAAACCAAACCCACAGTATGGACCACAAAGAACTGTTGCAGGAGGTGGCAGTTGTTCTGGCAATGCTCTGAGCTTGGGGGCTGTGAATGTAGGAAGTACAGGCAACCCTGGACAGCTAACAGGATGGGTTTTGGGGGTGCTGTAGTTTAACCACAGGGATAAGTTTCTTCTTGTACACTGCCTTTACCAAATAACAAGCAGCAAGACCTGCATCACATCAACAGAACAGGGAGTTTCTAGAATACAGAGACAGGAAAGTTCTCTAGGTATCTAGTAACCGTTAGGAAGAGCAGGAAGACCTTAGTCCAAAGACTAGCTATTGGCATATCCAACTAACTACATATCCCTGAGTGCGCCCCAGTAATTACTGAAATGATGTTACAGTAATAGGCACTGCTTTCTTGGTAGTGATTTCTGGCATCTTTATATGAGAGCCCACTATAAAAGCCCAGTACAAAAGACTCAGCACACATCTAGGAAAACCAAGACTGCAAAAGATAGGAACCGCATTTGAGAAAAAACCAACCAAACAAAAAAAACCCCTTGCATCCAATGATACTGGAATCTAGCATCCAATGACACAGTTAATAATACAACCTGAATGAAACTTTAGGGAGAATATAATTGAATCTGCAGAAGGTTTCTTTAAAAATACATTGAGTTCATTTTAAGTGCTTACAAATTCAAACATGGATATTATAAAATAAATCAGTATAGACAAAGGAATGGCAATATCCAAAAGGTAATGTAACAATTATTGACCAGGAGAGAATAGCCATCAACCAAAAGTAAAAAATAAAGAACCTCCATTTTATTAAAAATAAATAAATAAGTAGGTAAACATTCAATCAATGGGTTGGATAGAATAACCACAGCTAAAAAGGTGAATGTGTAAGAGGAGAGTCAGCCCAGGAATTCTTCCAAAGTGGACAAAGAACAAAACAAAAGAAGAGAAAAGAGGACAAACTAAACAAAAGAGAGAGAGAGAAGCCCAGGGGCCCAGGCTTCAATGTCCACTGGGATCCCCACCTTCAGGCAAGGCAGCCAGTGACAATGGGCCACAGACAGCTCCAAATGGAACCCTGCAGTGAAGGCTCAGGAGACAGCACAGGAACCCAAAATGCTCAAAGGAAGTGGAGAAACCCACATCTCTCTTCTTTCCAGGCTCTCCTGAGTAGCCTCTAAGCATACCCCTGACTAGAGTTCAGAGGAGCCCAAACTCTGAAGAATGGGGAGCCCCTATTCCAGTTCTTCGCTTTTTCTGCCCTCCTGCCACTTAGCATCAGATGCAGTACCATCTCGGAAATGCCTGCCACTGTGGAGTAACTAGAGCCCCAGCTTTCTGTCCAGAGGCCTGGAGAAAGGGAGTCCTAGGGAACTGTCAAGTGCCAGGGAGGTTGCATAACAGCAGCAGCTCAGGAAAGTGACCCGGTAAAGTCATTTATGAACTCCCGAGCTCACCATAAGGCCCTAACCAGCACACCATATCCTTTAAGAACTGAAATACAGAACAGACTACAGAATAGACTGGCCACTGAGGGCACAAACTCAATAGCAAAGGCTTTGAACTAGAACTGGCACTGAATCACAAGCCACAGAAGGTTGTTCACAATTGCAGCCTCAAGTTAAACGGGTCCATCACCTGCTAAAACAAAAGCATCAGAACTCTTTCATAGGAGCTTCAAAGTCTCACAAAATCTATGATGTCCATGATACAGTCTAAAATCACTCATCATGCAAGGAAACAGGAGTCTTTCAATTTGTATGGTATATGGTCTTTGGCCTAATTGTGCTAGAGCAGGGGGTCAGACTGCGGAAAGACCAACAAAAATATCCCCCAAAAGTGTAGAAAACATAAGGTTTGTTGCAACTTGCTTATAGGGAAGGTCCAGTGGCAATGGACTGGACAAGTCATGCCTCCATCCCTCACAACGCTTCACCATAAAGTCCAGTGGTGGGTGGCTAGACAAGTAGCACCTGTCCTTTCCACAGTGCTCTGCTCTGTGGCAGTTACCACAGGGAAAAGCTTTTATATGTTAAGTTACACAAGCGACGACTTCATTAGCTTGCTTTGTTCTGTTGTATGACCAGCATTCCAATTGTCTTGGCGTATATGCGCCAAACCAGTTCTACAGATAACACTGGTTTGCCACAGTTTCCAGTATGTCAGAAAGAGAGGACCAGTGTCCTTCAAGATTTTACTTACCTGAACATTCTAGTCTGGGCCTATTTTCTTTGTTCCCTTGATTTGACTGAGCCATGGAGGATTGAAGTAACATATCCCAAGGCCACATAGCTCCAAAGGGGAAGAGCCAGGATTCAAACTTAGGCCACCTAGCTCAGAGTTCATGCTCCTAAGCATGCTGCACTGTTTCCTGCTTTTCTTTTTTTTTTTTTTAATATTTTTTTTAGTTGTAGATGGACACAATGTCTTTATTTTATTGCTTTGTACGTGGTGCTGAGGATCGAACCCAGGGCCTCACGCATGCGAGGCAAGCGCTCTACCACTGAGCTACAATCCCAGCCCCTCCTGCTTTTCTTGTCTTCTGAGAGTCACTGGCAAGGAGGCCCTGGGTAGGATTATTAAATAAGGGGCATCTTCCAGGACTGCCACCTCTACTTTCTGCCCTTCTCCTCTTAGTGACACAAACATATCCTCAGGTCTCTTTCATTCCCTCCCTCTCGTGATTAGGAAAAGTCTTTATAAATTCATCTAATATAGATATTATAATAATATCATTCATAAAACACCTCACTTGCAACCATTTGGGACAAAACAGGGATCTTATGGCCATAGGTTGTGGTGGCATTTCTGTTCAGGACTCCTTTGGAAGCCCAATTTTTTCAGGCATAGTACTACTTCTGGATTAGAGAGGGGACATTATTCTAGCTCCCAAGGTTTCCACAGGATGATGTGTGACCCTAATCCATCTCAAGTCTGCCCAGTCATTTTAAAATCTTGACTCTCAGAGTGTAAAACAGCTTTATCATTTATTTATACCTTAATAATAATGTTATTATTATTAAGAATAGTTTTGTTTTTGATCACTACATGTGCCAGCTACCCTTTCATGTAATTTATATACATTAACTGACCTAAACCCATGAGGGACACATTATATGTGCCCATTTTATGATGATGAAATTGAGGCTTGGAGAATTCAGTCACCTACTCAAAACAAGCAGCTAACAAGATCCAAGATTTGAACCCAGGTATACCTGATGCCAAGTCTATCCTCTTATTATATTACTATACATACACAATATATAAAATATATAATAATATATAATATAATAATAAATAGTGAGCAGTAAGTTTTCATGCTGTTTTTTCTGCAAGAGAAAAGTAAGTCAGATGGAACATACCATAGTTCCTCCTGAGAGTCTCCCAGGGCAGCAACTACAATCAGAATGTCTGATTCCACCTGCTATGGGGCTAAGGCAGCCCTGTTGTAGTACCCACATCACTAGTTTTTATCAATCATTAGCTCCGAAGACATGAACTTGAGCAAAGCAATTTCAGAAGTTGCCTGATATGGCTAGGAGAGCCCTGGACCCAAGACTCCTCCTTCTCTGCCCTGTTAGTACTACCCATCGGCCAACCCCAGTGGAGGCCCAGTGAAGGAGAATTCCTTGATACAGTTTACAGAAGTCAAATCTCGGCGTACAGGGCATGGCGGAGAAGGATGGAGAGCAAGGAAAGACATAGGTAGCATATAGGAGCACACTTAAAACTTCACAAAGATAAAGAAGTATGACTATAGTTCCATAGGATCAAAAAAGGAGTCCACAGAATTCTAAGGTAAAGTCTCCAGACTTGAGAAGTTTAAAGTTTAGTTAGGGAGACAAACTTGTGAAATAAAGCAAACTTTAAGAAAAATAATTTAAATTTAGTTTTTGTGGGTTTTTTTGGTACTGGAGATTGAACCCAGGGGCACTCGACCACTGAGCCTCATCCCCAGCCCTATTTTGTGTTTTATGTAGAGACAGGGTCCCACTGAGTTGCTTAGCGCCTCACCGTTGCTGAGGCTGGCTTTGAACTCGCGATTCTCCTGTCTCAGCCTCCCAAAGTGCTGGGATTACAGGCTTGTGCCACCGTGCCCGGCTTAGTTTTAATATTAGTATATTTATATACTTAACATTTTGCAAAGTTCTTTTTTTTAATATTTTTTTTAGTTGCCAATGGATCTTTATTTTATTTATTTATACGTGGTGCTGAGAATCGAAGCCAGTGCCTCACACATGCAAGGCAAGTGCTCTACCACTGAGCCACAGCCCCAGCCCTGCAAAGTTCTTTTTAAAAATATTATTTCACTTAACCCTTACCCAAAGGTCTTAGAGTAAACAATATCACTGTCTTTTTATAGATGAGGAAACTTGGGCTCAGAAAGGTTAAATATTACCCAGTCACTTGGCTGGGACAGAGTGGATCTAAAACTTGAATCCAGGTTTTTATTTAAAATTTTCAGACCCAGCATTCCAGGAGATCAGAAGACAGAACTTAGTGGGCAGTGGAGGGTCCTGGAAGCTGCCACAGACTAGAACTGGGCCTCCAGGAATGCATGAGATTTGAATGGATCAAGGATTAGCCAACTCTTTGTATGAAGGGTCAGGCAGTAAATATTTCAGGCTTTGCAGGCTCCACGTGGTCTCTCCTGCAGCTCTGCAGCTCTGGTCTGTAGAATGGAAGTTTGCTGACCCCTGATAGGTGAAGGGAGGTGGTCAGGCACTCCAGGGAGAAGCATGACATCATGTGCACAAAAGCCCAGAGTTGGTATAAAGATGGCACAGTCAAGGGACAATGAGGAGTGCAGCCTGGCTTAGTTGGAGAGTTTCTGCAGGAAGCAACAGGAAATAAGGGTGAAGAGATAACATTTTAGTTCCCTGGGGCTGCCTAACTACCACAAACTTCAACAACAGACAATGACTGAGGTCAAGGTGTAGGTGAGGTTGGATCCTTATGACCTGTGAGGGAAGGATCAGTTCCAGGCCTGTGTTCTTGGCTTATAGATGGCTATCTTCTTCACATGGTCTTCCTTCTGTGTTTGTGTCCAAATTTCTTCTTCTTATAAGGACACTGATTAGTCGTATTTGGATTGGAGCCCACCCTCATGAACTCAGTTTAATTACTTCTTTAAGACACTGCCTTCAAATACAGTCATATTCTGAGGTACAGGGGTTTAGGATATCAGCATCTGAATTTCTGGAGGACATAATTCAACCCAAAACAAACAAAATAACCAAATTATAGGGAGTTTTGGATTCTAGATCAGAGTCAGTGAGGCAGGAAATTAGATTTTTCTGCTTGTTGATTATAACTCTGATTAGCACTTGGAGAAAACAAATACTAGTTATACATTCATATCATAAAATGGGCACCTGGCCAGGTAAACAAGTAGGTCAGGTTTCATCAGGAGTGCATGGGAGCCTAGGCAATAGGGTCCCAGCAGGCTGGCTGCCCCAGGACTCAGCTTTTGGCTCCTTACAGCATCCACCACACACCAAGGATGTTCAGTTGGGTGAGAAATGCCTTCAGCAACTTCAGCTTCCAACTTCAGCTGCTGCCAGTGATGCCTGGTCCTGATGCCTCAACCCCCTCCCAAGAGGACAGGTAAAAGGTAGACAGTAGTGGACATTCTCTAAGCTTGGATAATGGAATAACAGCCATATCGCAGAATAGAGACTGGGCATTTCTCTTAGCAAATCTCATTAAACAGCTATTCCTGCTGTTTGTCACAGAAGGATCTCCAAATGCCCCATCCCTGGGACAAAATCAAAGCTGTTTGGGGCAACCAAAGATTTCAGAATGAAAATCTGAAATTTCACCACCTCTCCTCAAATTCATTCCTCCTTCTCCCACATGGAACTTTGCTATGATGCCTCTCAGGGAGTCAGGATACAGAAAGACAGGGCAGGCCCAGATTTCAGATGTGGATGACTCTCTACAGGTCTCCCTTCAGCTTCCAGGATGGGAAGAAAGGGAAGAAGGGAGAGAAAAGGGAGGATTGCCTAGATTGTGCTCGCTGTTTTCTTTGTGGATTTATTGCCAGGTAACCTTAGTGACTTTTTTCTTCCTTACCAAAACTCAAATTGCTCTGACTCTCTGACACTTACCAAAACTCCTTCCAGAGTTATTTTTTATTCACGCAGATGGGGTTGGTTCTCTTTGGACACACACCTTATATCAATGTGGGCATCATGGGGGCTAGGAGAGACCTGATTTCTTTTTTTTTTCTTTTTTTTTTTTTTTAATATTTTTTTAGTTGTAGATGGACACAATGTCTTTATTTTATTGCTTTGTACGTGGTGCTGAGGATCGAACCCAGGGCCTCACGCATGCGAGGCAAGCGCTCTACCGCTGAGCTGCAATCCCAGCCCCCCTGATTTCTTTTTAAGGAAAACGTAAGTGTTGACATGCTGGCCCAGTCTGGAGCAGATTTATTTTAATAGAAGGAGCTGTCCAGAGACACTCTAGTTTTACACAGAGTTCATTCCTATAGGGGAAAATAAGGATAGTGCGCTGTAAGCCTCTTTCTCTGGTGACCACAGCTGCAGACAGCCAAGCCAACTGAGTTGTCAAAGCGTTGCCTGGTGTTTCATGGCAGATTCCCACAATCAGGTGTATAAACGCTCTGGAATTACAGACCCAAATATACCAAGGAATGCCAAACATGACCGTGCCTAAAGCTAATGCTCCTTCTCCAGGGCGATCTATGTGGTTTCCAGTGTCAGGAGATCAGTGGTATGCACATAAGTGCTCTCCAAGCAAGCCAGGGGAAGAGATGATAGCTGTGCACCCCTATTTCTATAGAAATAGCCTTACTAAGCATGAGTCAAACAAGAATGGCCACCAAGAGTAGATGTTTGGAGGAGAGGGAGGGAATGCATTAATTAAGGATGTAATCAATTGTTGGCAAGGTGGAGTTTCAGTTGAGCATGGTGGCTCCCAGTGACTAGGGAGGCTCACTTGAGCCTGGGAGTTTGGGGCCAGCCTGGGCAACATAGCAAGACCCTGTCTTTTAAATAAAAAAGCAAAAACAAAAAGTGAAAGGATGAAATCCATACAACTTGTCGTAGCCATGGATGTAACTAAAAACACAATGTTATCTATCACTTGCAATGATAGCTGTTATTTACTCTTTCAAAGAAAACTCTTATTTTGTTTTTTGGTTTGGTCTTCTTGAATCTTCTCATCAGAATCCAAGGGACAGGACAGCCTAGAGACCCACATTTGGTCCATAGTACTTGGTAACAGTGAAATCAGAAAGTCAGAAAACCAGCTTCCTCTCTACTTTTCTTCCTCAGCATTTTCCTTCCAAACCCTGATATGCTTTACAGAGGTGTGTTACTCTGATATTACCTGCAGATGATCAGACAATCAAGCTTCATTTCCAAAGGCATTGGAGTAGGTAGCCTATAGGGAAAAGGTGCCCTGGGACATCTGAATTCGTTGTCATCTTTCTGCCTTAATTTCCAACCAACTCATCAGTTGAGTGGCCAAAGGAGGGGTCTGGCTTTCCATCTCATCCATCGGATAAGTATCCAGCATTTATGATTCCAAACTTTTGACAATTTAGCCATTCAGTTTCCTGGAAATTACTCTGAAATAATCAGCTATGATACTGCTATCTAATCCCTTCTAGAAACACAAACTCCAACTTCATCCATTTTGTTCTCCCAGGTGTTCATGGGACTCAGCACTAACATGTTAACATATTGCTTTTCCCAGGGAGATAATGTTCATTTCAGCAGGAACCTTGATATAAATGACTTGACACAAGAAGCAAATTTAAAGGAGACATAGGGCATCAGGGAGATGAGTGAGAGGGTCTTCAGATCATTGGGCACCCAGACGGCTGCAGCTCTGCCCACATGAAAGACCAGCCTTGGCCAAATTCACTTGTATGCTAAATGGCTGTGTATGTATCAAGCACTTCCTGTTGCTTTAAAAATTACCATATGGTTGTTTCTGAAATGGAGCAAGAGGTGGCACTCTTGATATCAAAACCAAATGCTGGACAAAGCCTCTTTACAAAAGGTCTCAAGGTTTCCTGGCTTCCATCACTCACTAGAACTTCTGTCTCTGCAGAAAAACTGCATGAACAGACAGGACTTGGTGACTGGCAGGTTTATATTTACCCTTTCACACCTCCAAAGAGAAGACCCCTCATTGTGAGATGCTTATTTGAATGACTGTCTTCATTCTAAATTGAGGCATGCTGCTCTCTAGAAGGGAAACCTGAACCAAGTTGTTCATTTCTGCTTTTGACTCTTGGTGATTTTTTCATACAGGTTTTTTTCTTTTCTTTTCTTTTTTCCCCAACTGAGTTAGTCTCTTTTTATTCTTTTGGTTATCTTCCAGGGTAACTACTTCCATTGTAGGTGATGAAATATATAAGGCCCCACACTTCAAATGTTGGCACTGCTATGAGCATGGTCTTTCCCTTTATTACAAGTCAGAATTAAATCTTTGGCTCTTGTTTTTAATATTCCAGTTGCAGAAGTAGTTTTCACTGCAGGAGTTATTTGAAGACAATAAGCTTTCTAACAGCAGCCTATGACGAGGCTCTAGCTTCTCCAGGAATACTACAGGTTGGATTCAACGTGTATTAAACTAAGAGGACTTCTCTCAAGTGAGTTTAAATGCCCTTTATTTTTATACAACCCACATGACATGTTTTCTTAAAAATACAATGCCTCTGCTCCAAATAAATCATGGTCAAAATAAATGTGCTTGAGATGTCAGTTTCATTTCTCTTAAGTCCTGGTGTTGTGTGGATGACAAGCAACAGCCAGTTATGATAACAGATAATAGATCCAAAGTAACTGCCAAATTTGATAACATTTTTCCATTTCTAAACCATCCTTAAAGAAAATCATATGTGGGACACACCTTCCTCACAGAGGTCCACGAGAGCAAGCATGAAATCTGGAAGCATGTTTTCCACAATGAAGAACTGGTAGTTTTTGAAATTAACAAGGATGTGCTTGATCTGTTCTGCAGCCCCTGTTAAAAAAGGTTTTACTCTTTCTGGTCTCTGTTCTTCAAGTCTGCCTTTGATTGACTTCACATAATTTTTTTTTTTTTTTTTTTTTGGTACTGGAGATTGAACTCAGGGGTACTCAACCACTGAGCCACATCCCCAGTCCTATTTTGTGTGTGTGTGTGTGTTTAATGTAGAGACAGGGTCTCACTGAATTGCTCAGCGCCTCGCCATTGCTGAGACTGGCTTTGAACTCGCGATTCTCCTGTCTCAGCCTCCCTAAGTGCTGGGATTACAGGCTTGCGCCACTGTGCCTGGCTACTTCACATAATCTTTGATGTACTCCTTGTATGCTCCTTTTATGAAGCTGGTTTCCTATAAGTGATGGTTTATGACAATATCAATACCAGTGATTACTGTGCTTTCTGTACCTTTGCCCTTGGGTCCTTCAGTGGAGGCATTTCCACCAACGGAGGAGTCATCAATGTTACCCTCTGTCCAACTGACCGTTTTGCCCTTCACCTCCAGGCACAGCCCATCTGCAATCTCCCGGATCTTGTAAATGTCGGAGAAGATTTCATCAAGGCTGATGAGGTTTGGGTAGATAATCGTGATGGTGATTGGAGGGAGACGACGGCAGCGCTAATTTAGCAGGAGGGCGCATGGTGCAGCCGCAGCCATGCTTGTGGTGGGAGTGGGTGGAAAAAGCCCTCATACAGGGTTTTTGAAAAAAAAAAAAAAAGTACTGTACTGATTGTGACGTTTCTGGGTTTTCCAACTTTCTATTTTAAAGATGAATGTATTTGAGTCATGGCCCTTTACCTGGGTTAAAATAAGCCCCACCCCTTCCTAACATGAACTAATCTTCAGAATTCCCACTAACAAGCCACGTTCAAGGAAGTTCACTGCACATAATCTGAGTTCCAGAAGAGGACAGAAGAGAGAAATAAATAAAGCCCTAAAACTTGGGTTAACTTGCAGGACGCCTATCTACTTCTCATCCAGCCTGTGCTTCCTTACTGGACTGCAGGCTGATTCCCCACCTCCCTTTGTTATTGCTTCTCATTAATAAACTGTGATTATGCCACATCCATCAATGTTCCCAACACCCTCCTCTGTGGCCTCACTGAGGTGCCATTGCTGCTAGTTTTATTGAATGAAGTGAAGAAAATCTCTGAGGAATCAGTTAAAGCACTGACCATCCAGAACTCAAGGCCACTGCAGAATGCAGAACGCTCCCTTCCTTCGCAGCAGGGTGTCTTGACAGCTCCTTCCACTCCCTCCTCTTCAGCTATAGCCCAGATGCAGCAGGAACGAACAGAATTCTTCTCACTTATTTCCAAGCTTCCTCAAAAACCACCCATGGCAGGCAGCTTCACAACTGCTGCACCTATTTAAACTGATTAAAAGTAGATACAAAAGGTAGCTTAGCTACTCTGTACTAAAGCAGACTCTCAGATTATCTCTTAAAGAGGAAACAAGGTGAAATGCACTGTGTTCAAAATTATATAAAATGAATATATATTGGTCAATGAGTATATGTGAAAGAAAAATAAAGCAGATATGTTTTTAATACAATCAGGACTGAGGCAATTGACCATCTTCATTGAAGTAAACAGAATGATTTAACTGGATGAAAGCAAGTCAATAGGTTGTTTTTCCACCTTCAAGTGGTACATTCAGCTGTGGATGGTGAGGGAGCCCTTGAATCCACTACAGGTGGGAGTTCCACAACCTAGTTGCCTGTGGAGGAGAATACAAGTTACCTGGCCAGTGGGAAGGGACGAAGGTGGATGCCAGTGCTACAGTTTGCTGTTAGTAGTTGCCCCACTTGAGCCTGGGAGAGGGGCACCTCCCTAAGCAGACAGCGGGGATAAGTGGCAGCCCCCTCCCAGAAAGTCCTCATATCCAAGTCACTCATTAGATGTACCTACCAGTGCAGGCAGAAGCTGAAGTAGATACGAAAGATATCATTTGTTTTACTCAGGGCCCATCATTTGTTTTGTGTTATTAATTCATGTGATTTGGGGTTTTGGTTCTATTTCGCTATACTTTCTTATATGTTTTGGTTTATTGTTTTTATTTATTTATTTATTGTTAATTTTGGGGGATGAACGTGGATGCTCTATGTGAAAGCTGAGCTCCTTGTTTCTTTCTTTTGCCCACGGCTGACTGCATGTTCTCTATTGATGTCTTGTTCCTGGTTCTTGACACTGACCATCTTGTCTGTGAAAGGAGGCACTCCAGCGGGCGTGCTTGATCAGAAGAAAGGGAAGTTTGCTTGGTTTAGTCACTCCACAGAAACCCATGGTAATGTACCTCTGTGCTGTGTGTGTATAAATTTGTGTTGGTCCATACCAGAGTGGATGGAAGGGTGTTTCTCTTGATGGCTTATGATGTGGTAGTCGTGTGTGTACACATGTGTGTATGTGTTTGTACACACATGTTTTTGTGAGGAGATGGTAACCTGTCCCTCTCAAGGCCACTGCCTCTTCACTACTTTCTGTGTCTAAAGTCAGCAGATACTCAGCAGCAGCTATTCCTCAGTGGAGCCCTTTCTTTGATAGTACCAGCCAAGATCAAGGTCACTGCAAATGCAAAGTTGATGATACACTTACTCCTAAGGCCCAGGACTGCCTATTGCTACTTTTGTTGTCTTTCCTACCCTAGTATACCATTCTGTGTGTACATAAGGGGCTCCCTGGGAGCCAAGTGCCACAAAGTTAAGTATTTTTTGAAATTTGGCTCAGCCCTTCCAACAACAATGCCTAGAAGTTAAAGGAAACTATGGTTAGAGATGGCTGAAGACAGCTGAATTGAAAGGCTGGAGGCCCCTCAATTTTATAACTTATTCCTTAGTACATATTAAGAAAGGACCCTAAAAAGCTTTGGAGGTCTGTATTCCAAGCTCCCCTTGCTAAAACCAGACCTAAGGTCTAGTTCCATCAGTTCCCTCAGACCTAGGGCTATAAAGTTAATGGAAATGCTGTCGAATTCAACACTACAGATGTATGATGATGCTCCCAGGGCCTATTTGGCTTTAAGAACATTATCTTATCATAGGATGCAAAGCAGAGAGTTGGACAACACTAGGGCAATCAAGATGAGCATGATGTGGGGGCATGGCACTTGTGCCCTGGTCCCAGTCCTGCCCCAAACACACCATGTGACCTTGGACATCACATTCCTCCTCTAGGCCTCATGTTCCTCTCCTGTCAAGTGAGGTGGACACATTAGAACTGAATAATTTTTAAAGCCTCACCAATGTCTGTGAGGGGATGTCTGGATTTCTTTTTAGCCAGCCTTATTGAAAGGGAGTTCTGGGTTGGAGAGGTCTTTCTAACTGACAAATAAGCATATGGTAAGTCATGGAGTTTGTTTGTATCTTCCATGTTCTTGAAATGAGTCTCTTCTCACCCCCCTGGCTTGTCTTCATTCAAAAGAGAAGAAACTGAAAAAAGTCCAGGCCTGTCAGAATTATCTATATAACCACCAAAAGTCATTTCCTGGTCTGTGGCAGCCCTGTGGAGACTTGTCACCCAAAGGCAGATTCTTTGGCTACTGAGGGCTAGTGTCTGAAGAAGCTGAACCAGCCACTGTAAAGAACTAGCACTGGCTAAACTAAGGAGCTCGTGTCATATTAAAAGGGTCACAGAAGGTGACAGAGAATTCTTTGAGTTAAACTTTTATTTAAAATAACAACAATAACAGAAATGGATTCTTCTAAGCCACTAACCTGGGTTCCAAACTAGAAGACTGTTTTCTGGAAATGTAGCCCACTGTTGCCTTGTGAAGAAAGAGGCTAGATATTGACTGTACAGGTTAGCTCTTGTGGAATTAGATGGTTTATGTCCCAAGTTAACTTGTTTGGTTGGGGATGTCAGGATTGCTAGAAGAGGTGTCAGGGGTAGTGTCCCTGAAGATTGTCCTCAGGCTACACTTAATTCCATGGGTTTCGCATTCCAGTGCCTCTATTCCTAATGTTACAGTGCTAGCATGACTAGTCCCAGTATATGATTCTGGTAGTGGCCATCCACTTAAAAGTTTGCCATTTCAGGTACCATCCTAAGTGTCATTGACTCAGGACCAGTGTGCACTGTCATAATGAGGACATCCTCAGATCCATCTAGTAGTTCATGCAAGCATCAAAAATGTCGTTTCTACAAATAAAATATAGACCCTGATCTTGAAAATGGAGTCCCTTAAAATTTATGGGTGGAGACAAGAGAGATAAAGTCTTTTCGTGAAAACTCCTCTTTTTATGGAGAGTAGCAGATGCAAATGGAAAGCTTCCACAGCTTTTCTGGGGCCACAGGATTGAGGGTAGAGAAAAGATTCAATGGTCAGTTTTTTCCAGATGTGTCTTATAAGGTAAAATGATCTGATTGCTAGATTCCTTCCCACATTCCCACTAGTTAACTGTGTCCTTGGCAGCAAAATATTTCCTAGACAAGCAGCAGGGAATCAGTTAAGGAAACTCCTGAACCTGGCCTGGATCCCACAGATGGGCCAGCAGATCACTCAGGCTCCTTCCCAGCCAGCACTCAGTCCCCAGATTGCATGTCACACACTAATGCTCTTCTGTTCCCCTTTCTCTTCCCATCCCCAATGCCTTGCCCTGTGTCCTTTGGCTCTTGCAGTGAGCATGCCCACAGGTGAGACTGAATCTGTGAACAGCAAAAATGTGGTTGGAGGTGACATTGAAGGAAAAAACTGCAGGGCCAGGCTGGTGTAAGTAGGCATGGCAAACCCAGGTGCCTGGGGCTTTTCCTGGGGTGCTGGAAGGGAAGCTGGCTCCTGAAGTCAGGATGGGCAGGCTCATCACTGGAGGGGCAGAGTCTAGAACTAGCAGCAAGAAACATGAACCTCAGGTGAACAGCCTGTGTGGAGAGAAGAGAGCCCTGGGGTGGAGTACAGCCCCAGACATGGGGATGAGTCCTAAAATTGAAGCAAGTCTTCAGCTCAGCTCTTCTGTGATGGGTTGACACTCATCCTTTGAGCCCCATCTCATCCTGTCAGAGAAATACAGAGTAGGGGAGGGAGAGAAGTCTGTTTCTCCCCATTCCCTCTCATCCTCTTACACAAGAGATGGTAGTTTAGGTTCCCTGGGACCCACTGGCCACCCTTTCCATTCTGATAAATGTGGCCTGAAAGAAAGCAAAAAGATAAGAAACTACACAGCTAAATGATAAACTTATGTTTATGTGTAACACTAAGTTATCCTTCTAATGAAGGGAAACAGGTGTCTGAAGCACCACCTTGGTAAATAAAAACTCACCTGTGCTTAGCCTACACTGCATCCAGATTGTCCTCCAACACAAGCCCAGACTTAGATGTTCTCCAACTGCCTTCCTGGGTCAAACACCAGTCCCTAGCTTGAGGGAGCTGACTTTGACCTAGGACTGGGCCACATGTGGTGCAGCAGTTGTTAGTGTTGATGGAAAAAGTTCACATGTGGATTATCATAATCTCAAAAATAGAAGTCAGTTGTCCTCTGTAATGACCCCTAAAAAAGATGAAGGGTAAAATTGTTTAACTATTGAAAATAGGCAAAATGCTGGTTTAATTACCAATGTCTCAGAAAGCAGGGTCTGAGGATTAAACATGTGCACCATTGACCTTGAGCATGAGGCCTACAAGAGAGACCACTCAAGCTTTGCTTTAGGAGATGGGAGACTGCTTTCTGTGTTACCTTGAGGTCTAATAGCTATAAAGTCATCCTGGTCACCAGAAGGAACTGCATACTAAAAGCTCGCAGAAGGACTAGTCCCAAATAAAATGTATTTCTAAACCAGGGCATTGGTGGAACAGCACCCTTCCCCTCTGGCATGACTCAATAGTGGGTGCAAACCCCAGCCTTTTGAAAAAAGTATTATGGTTTGAATTGGGAATGTCCCCCAAAGGCCTGGTCCCCAATGCAGTAATGTTCAGAGGTGGGGCCTTCAGAAAAGTGACTAGATCCTGAGGGCTCTAACTTCATCAGTGGATTAATCCATTGATGGGTTCATAATTTGATAGCATTATTGTGAGGTGGGTGGTGAGACCTAGTTAGAGGATGTTAGAGAAAGTAGATCACTAGGTATATGTCCTAAAAGGTCATATCTGTCCCAGCCCCTTCCTGTCTCTGTTCCTCCTTCCCTCTATATTCTGGCCACCTTGGGGTGAGCAGCTATGCACAACAACACTCTCTCTACCATGACGCTCTGTCAAACCATGGGCCTAAAATCACTGGAACTACCTAAGTATGAACTGAAACCTCTGAAACAATGAGCCAAATAAGTGTTTCCTTTTGTAAGTTGCCTTTCTCAGGTATTTTGTCACAGCAAAGAAAAGATAACTAAAGTAAACCTGTGAACAGCAATGTGGCCTTTAGAATATCCTGTGAACCAAAGGTGGGGAAGGTCAAACAAGGCTGGGGAACAAACCAGCTCTGTAGTCTCTTTCAAGGGTATGCAAGACCTCAGTATCACTCATTCTGACAGTAAAATAGGGGAGTCTGCGCTGAAGATTTCTCAGCATTGCTGGGTAGCTATTATGTCAAAATGTTGTGAAAATATGATGCTAATTACATTTTTAAGCAGTATCCCAGGGCTTTACCCTCTTCATTTCTTTTAGAATAGTATAAAATAAACACTCAAGTTTCTGGATGTGGGTACAAGACAAGAGCACAAGGAAAAGGCATATAGGAAGAGAGTCCACAAGTTCTAGGCCTTTCTGTTATCTGGCCATCAAGAGGAGGATTGGAGAGAAGACAATCAAAGCATGGTCCACGATGCAGACCAAGAGGGACCAGGAAGCCAACACTGGAAAGTTTCTTGACAATATATTTCAGGAGCATGTGAGGCTCTGTTGGAAAGAGAAAATGATTATATCCCATAGAGAGAAGCTGGCAATCTCTAATCTAACCCTGGAGGATGCATTCCACCGACTTTGAGAGCTCTGTGGAAATGGTTGCTGATGGTGGAATAGAAGTATCCTTTGCATTACTTAGTGAGTAAGAAGTTAGGACAACAAAGGAGAAACTGTCTTCCAAAGACAGAAAAAGAGGAGGAACACCAAGAATCAAGAGAGAGGTGGGAAAGCTAAAAAGCACAAAGAAGCAGAAAGCAACCTTAGAGAAAAATACAAAGCAGTCTACAACTCCACTCCTGGCTCTCTGGGGAAGTGGTGAGTCTGGAGAGGGCATGGGGTTCCAATGACAATTAACCAGCCATCCCAGCCACACTAGAAACCCACAATTATTGCATGTTTTATATCCAGTGTGGGAATTTGGGCTGCATCTAACTGTGTGATAGGCTAGCTTTGGAGAAGAAATGCACTGCAGCACTCACCATATGTCAGAGTGCTATAAACAGGAGCCATCCTGACAGAAGCCCTATTGTTTGGGACTGAGCTACTCTGGAGATCAGAAACATATAACTAAAACAATTCAAGGTCTCCAGGGACATACTGCCACAGTGACTGGGTGGTAGATGGCCATGCAGACAATCATAGAAAGGAAGAGGGTCAGCTGAAGTCACAATGAGAAGTTTAAGCAGTGGGGACCTCAGGCTGTGGAGGTCACAGTGGTTAGTGGCACTGCCCTCTGTAGTGAGGACAAAGGGTGAATATCTGATTGTGCCAAGATCAAGGTTGGCATGTTCCTTGGTTCCTGAAGTTGACCCTCTTATGTGCAGAACTCAGTGGTCTGTTTGCTTTCCCTATTCTCTGTCACACTTGGGGATACACCTGAGCTTGTACATTTGCTGCACTCACTGGTGCACAGACTGCGAGACCTCTCCCCCTGGCCCACATGCTGCAAAGCTAGCCAGGGCTAGCAATGGCTCTGGGAAAAGGGCCTCCCGAGGGCTGGGGCTGTAGCTCAATGGCAGAGCGCTAGCCTAGCACGTGTGAGGCACTGGGTTCAATCCTTAGCACTACATAAAAATAAATACAATAAAGCATGTTGTCCATCTATAACTACAAAAAGAAATTTTTTTTAAAATATTTTTTTAGTTGTAGATGAACACAATGTCTTTATTTTATTGCTTTGTACGTGGTGCTGAGGATCGAACCCAGGGCCTCACTCATACGAGGCAAGCGCTCTACCGCTGAGCCACAATCCCAGCCCGACAAAAAGAAATTTTTTAAAGGCCTCTGGAATGAATACAGCTAAGCTATGGACAACAGACAATTAACTGGATGGCCCAGCAGGAAATGTACAGCAAAGCTCAGCCTATACACACCACCAACCTGCTGGGTGGGAGCAGAGAGGAGTTCCAACAGGCCCCAACTACAACTCATCATTCCCCCTGATACCAGATGAATTCCAATATGAGAGGACCCAGAAAAGGCTTCTCCAATACAAACGCCTCAGCTAGGAGAAATTTCTTTGACTCAATTCTCTTTTTCTTTTCTTTTAAAAATATTTTTCTTATATCTAATTTTATTTACCTTTTTGTTCTTTAATTTGATTTTTATCTCTTTTCCTTCCCTTCTCATTTCTTTTCCTTTTATCTTGCTTTTCTCCCTTTCTCTTATTTTATTATTCATTTGCCTTTATTAACTTTTATATTCTATATTATTTTTGTCTTCTTTTCTATATATATATTTTTTGTGATGTAGTTGTTGGTTTTACTTGGTTTTAACTGTATCTCCATGTCTGGTTTGTTTTTTCTTCTCCTCCTTCATCCTCCTGGTCCCTTTACTCTGTTTTTCTGATCTCCCTTTGATTTTCATGATATACCCTCCACCACCTTTATTTTCCAGCTTCCACATACGAGAGAAAACATGTGACCTTTGACCTTATGAGTTTGGCTTATTTCACTTAACATATTGTTCCATCAATTTTCCTGCAAATGATATAATTTCATCCTTTATAACTAAATACAAATCCATTGTGTTTATATACCACATTTTCCTCATCCATTCATCATAGCTTGGCTATTGTGACCTGTGTTGCTATAAACATGAATATGCATGTAGTACATGACTTAAATTCTTTGGGATAAATACCAAGGTGTGGCATAGCTGGGTCACATGGTGGGTCCATTCTTAGTCTTTTGAGGAGCCTCCATACTGCTTTCCATAGTGGTTGTATTAATTTACAATCCCACCAACAGTGTAAAAGCATTCCTTTTTTCCACATTCTTTTCAGCATTTATTACTGTTTGTATACTTGATGGCTGCCATTCTGACAGGAGTGAGATAAAAATCTCATGTAGTTTTGATTTGCATTTCCCTAATTGCTAATGATGTTGAACATTTTTTTCATATATTTGTTGGCCATTTGTATTTCTTTCTTTTGAGAAGTATCTGTTTAATTCATTTGCCCATTTATTAATTGGGCTATTTGGTTGGTGTTTTTGGTGTTAAGTTTTCTGAGTTCTTTATATATTCTACATATTAATCCTCTGTCAGAAGTGTAGCTAGCAAAGATTTTTTCCCATTCTTAAGCTCCTCTCTTTACATTTTTAATTGTTTCCTTTGCTGTGAAGAAGATTTTATTAAACTCTTGGCATTATTTCTGAGCTTTAGGGGTCCTACTGAGAAAGTTGTTGCCTGTGCCTATATATTGGAGACGTGACCTTACATTTTCTTTTAGTAGTTGCATAGTTTCTGGTCTAATTCCAAGGTCTTTGATCCATTTTGAGTTGATTTTTGTACAGGGTGAGAGATAAGGGTCTCATTCTCTACATATGGATAATCAGTTTTTCCAACATCATTTGTTAAAAAGGCTATCTATCTTTTGGCACCTTTATCAAGGATCAGATGACTGTATCTGTGTTTGTCTCTGTGTTTTCTATTCTGTACCACAGGTCTATGAATCTTGAAAGAATATTTCTCAAAAGAAGTACAAATGGCCAATAAACATATGAAAAAATGTTCAACATCTTTAGCTATCAGGGAATTGCAAGTCAAAACTACATTGGGATTCCATATTATCCCAGTCATAATGGCCATTACCAAAAAAACAAAAAGTAACAAATGCTGGGAAGGATACAGAGGAAAAGGAACTCTTTTTTTTTTTTTTTAAGATTTTTTTTTTTTATTTGTAGATGAACACAATGTCTTTATTTTATTGCTTTTGTATGTGGTGCTGAAGATCGAAACCAGGGCCTCACGCATGCGAGGCAAGCGCTCTACTGCTGAGCTACAATCCCAGCCCCGGAAAAGGAACTCTTACACACTGTTGGTAAGGTTGTAAATTAGTACAGTCACTATGGAAATCAATATGGAGCTTCCTTGAAAACTACAACTAGTACTACCATATGATCCAGTACACCACTCCTGGGTATGTACTTGAAGAAATCAAAATCAGCATACAATAGAGATACCTGTATAACCAGGTTTATGAAGGCCACAGTTTAAAATCAGCCCATCAACAAAGGAATTAAGAATATGTGGTATACACACACAATGGAGTATTATTCAACCATAGGGAAGAATAAAATTATGACATTCCCAGGAAAATGTATGAAACTAGAGATCTTCATGTTCAGTGAAATAAGCCAGACTCAAAAAAGACAAGTGTCATGTGTTTTCTCTTATATGTAGAATCCAGGAGAAAAAAAAGGTAGATGGGAGACTATCAGGAAAGAGAGAGGGGTGAGAGAGTAAAAAAGGTATAATGGAGGGTGAATATGATCAAAGTATATTATATGCATGTATAAAAATGTCACAAAGTAGCCCATTATTTTATAAAACTAATATGCACTAATAATTATAATTCAAAATGACTGTGTAAGTTGAAAAATAAGAAATAGTTACTGTTATTCCTGAGCATATCCATGTTGATGCATCTACTCTATGCATACAAAATAAAATTCCCAATCACAGTGCCAGTATTCAGTGATGAAAGGAAGGAAGCATCAATCTTTGAAAGGAAAAAAATAATAAGGCTAAAGTAAAATAGAAATCAAAATATCAAAATTTTAAAAATAAAAATAGAAAAATTTTTAAAAGGACTGGGTATGTAGTTTAGTGGTAAAACACCTCTGGGTTCCAACCCAGTAGCAAATAAATAAATTAATAATAATAAAGCTTGTTTAGGTAATTCTTTGTATAGCCAGGTTTGAGAATCACTAACCAAGTTTCCTAACCAGGAGACCATAGGAACACTGTTATATATGGACCATAGATGAGCTTCAAGGTATTTGCACTGCATGAACTTTTATGTAAATGTGTGTGCATCTGGGGTGTGACTATTTTCTATACATAGGACCTAAACATTCATCAGATTCTCAAATGATTATATGACCTGGTAAATGCAAAGATCGTCTGATCCAGAATGGTCCCTTATACTAAATGGTAAGACCACATGGAGTAAGGGGTCAAACCTTTAACATACAGGCACTTTGGGGGACATTCAACATCCAAACTATAACAATTGACCTTCATCATAATCAGAGGTAGGTTATCTGAGGTCACTGCTTTAATTTTCTTCTCTATCCTTTCTGTCTCTGTGACTAGTTGGTGGGTTGATCTATCCATTGGGCAATTCGTACTCTTGCTTTCTTCTTTGTCTTCACAGTGATTGATGTTCCCAAATTCTTCGTATCTGGTTTCCTCACATCTCCATGGAAAATAAATTGACTCAAGTAAGTCCTTGCCCTAAATCCAAATGCCCAACCCCTTAAATCCATACTGTATTTACATACATACATACATATACACACACACACACACAATTCACACACAAAAAAATCTAGAAGTGAATAAAAACTAGTTCAGAAAAATTCAGCACCCCACCAATGTTAGGAATCTGTGGGAATGTTCTGAAGAAAGTGGGATGGATAATAGTAGTATTGATTTGAATATCTAATAGCAAGCTAGAGGAAATTCCTTCCTTAGAAGTAGAAGATAACTAGTACCAGATAACATGGTATTTGGGCCCTACAAAATTATGAAAGACCAAGCTGGTCAGCATGAAAAAGGTTAAGTTCAGTTGGTCTAAAGGTAACTCAATAGTTAACTCTACCATGATGAGCTGGAATTTATCAGCAAAGTTGGGGGAAAAATTAAGGTATCTTTTATGACAAGCACTGAAAAATGTCCACTGCCTACAAATAAATCTTATAAAAAATTGGCTGAGAGCTCTACAGAGAAAATCATTAAATTTTATAGAGAAGAATTAAATATAAACTAACAACTAGCGAGATATTTCATGACTTGGAAAACTCAGCATTATTAAGATTTCATTTCTCCTCAGACTGATCCATAGATTCACCACAAAATCAAACTCAATTAAAATTCTAAATTGACCTTTTACTCAAGGTGAGAAGTGAAAAGAGAGTCACCTGTTTTACAAGGTAGGTGGTGGGGAAGGCACTAGTTTGTGCTCTGGAGATTGGGAAGGAACCAGAAGAGCATTTCAGACAAGGAAGAGCAAAGGCCCTGGGGTAGGAACCACCTCTGCTTTCTCTGGGAATCAAGAGCAACAAGTGAGGAGGTGGAGTAGGCAGAGGCCCTTCAGGATCAAAGGAAGGGGTGTGGATTGACTCTGACTGCCATTAGAAGCTGCAGGGGACCCGGCATTAACTGGGGGACTTATATAATCTGATTTACATTTTGAACCAACATGTTGGCTGCTTAGTGAAGGATGCCATGTTGTGGGGTAAGAGGACGAGCTGTTAGGAGCCTGCTGGAAAAACAGGTGAGCAGTTGAGAGTTTGGCATTGTGGTGACATTATTTGATGGTGAATTGGATACGAGGATGGAGAAGGGGCATCAAGGATAGCTTAAATGATGGCTTGTCCCCAGGTGGATGGACTGATGCTGCAATTTGCTGAAACTGAGGAGACTAGGAAGAAACCAACTTAAGGGAGGAATTTGGAGATATATTAGGTTTTAAACTGTCATCTAGGCTGTTAAAATCTGGAGTTAATACTGGAGATACATTTTAGGAGTGAGCACCTTATATTTCCTCCTCAAGCAGAAACTCCAAGAATGCTGTCCAGAAGCCTTCTTGTCCTGGGAGAGAAATTGGAAAATAGGCAGGAAACTGGAAAAGAGAAGAAGAAGGAAAGGAGTCTGGAGGTTGAGATCCAGGAAAGACCAAAACAAGAAATGAAGAATCAAATTCTGTTTCTTAGAATGACAGTCTAAGTGAGAAAATCCCAGCTGTGGAGAAGAAACCGAAGGATACAAAGAGGCCAGAATGCTACCCTGCCACGTAGGCAGGGAGGAGTGTTTTGAAATGTGTTTTATTTCCTCCTTATCCACATCTCATGAAGAGTACAAAGGATTGCATGGTTTTGTATTTCCTCACTGACCTGGAAAATCCAACTTAAAAAAAAAACAACTCAGATCAGAAAGCAAGAATACTTCCTTTTAAAAATTGTATGTGGGGGGCTGGGGCTGTAGCTCAGTGGTAGAGTGCTTGCCTAGCATGTGTGAGGCACTGGGTTCGATCCTTAGCACCACATATAAATAATAAATGAATAAAATAAAGATACATCAAAGAATTTTTTTTTTAAATTGTATGTGGGGAGGCTGAAGAAGGAGGATGGCAAGTTCAAGGCCAGTCTCAGCAACTTAGTGAGGCCCTACACAACTTAATAAGATCTTGTCTCAAAATAAAAAATAAAAAGGGCAGGGGATGTGGTTCAGTGGTTAAGCACCCCTGGGTTCAATTTCTAGTACCAAAAAATAAAAAAAATTAAAAATTGTGTGATGGTTTAGACATCTTTTTAGGCTAGTGGTCTGAAATCCTTTCTGGACCCAAAGTCCCCATTTTTTAAAAATATTTTTTAAGTTGTTGGTGGACCTTTATTTTTTTTTCATTTATTTATATGTGGTGCTGAGAATCGAACCCAGTGCCTCACGCATGCTAGGTAAGCACTCTACCACTGAGCCACAACCCCAGCCCCCAAAGTCCCCATTTTTGTAACAAATAGTTTATTAATACCTCCTTAATTTTCCTGACAGAAAGTTCACATCTATGGACATTTTATTAAAATATGTATTTCTTAACTACAATGCAATTGGAAAAGTTTATATTCAGAAGGAGTAAGAATTCATTTCCCATGAAAGTAGAAGACAATGGAAGAGCTAACATAAGAGATCTTAGACTAAAAACTATTATGAGTGAGCTATGCCACTAAAATAAACGAGACATGTTTGTGTCTTTCTACAAAGTTTATTGACCAATAATAAATGCATGTTACATCAATTTTATCAGCTTTAATTCACTGAATATTCATGGTTTGTGAGTATGGCAACCACAAGTTCTTTTATTTCACTCCAACCTTAATTGATAATGTCTATACCACTCAAGTCACACGTCGTACTGTATACAATGACATATAGGTTAAAGAACAGCTAAGAAAAGGTTAGCAGTGGGCACAGGCTTTAAAGAGGAAGAACTGAAAGCAAAAGGAGAGAGTTGCTACATGTAGGAAAGAGTCACAGGAGGTGGTCACAGAAGATTTAAAAACACAAAGAACACGTTTGAGGTGTGGAACTTGTTCAAGGCAGGGAGCCATTCAAGGTGAGGATTCCAGCAGCAGGCAGTTTCAAAGTGGGCCAGGTCAACTACAGAAATCAAGGAGCCCTGGAGCCTGGGAAGTTGAGAGTTTGTCTTAGGTACCTCTCCTTTTGTGTGTTTCCTGTGAGAGTTTTGCAGTCATTCATTGGCCTGATTTTCCTGATATGGGTTTGACACACCCATGTATCCATGTGCTTCTGATTTAATTTAATAAGTTCAGAGATGGTAATTTTTTATTAGCATTATTTATTTATTTTTCAGTTTGTGCCTTATGATAGTGTTGTGCATATTCTTTTTGATATGATCTTAATGTTCAACATCTAGTGGTTATTTGCCCAGACAAGTAGGCAAGCCATTCTGCCTTTGCACTTACACTCAAAATGGAATAGCTCAGGGCAAACTTTATAAAATGGAGCAACTCAGGGCTACTCACAATCTGAAAGCTGCTGTTCTATACAACATGGAGTAACTCAGAGCAGGGCACAGCCTTCTCTCCATGCTGAAGTTATAACTGGTGAGCCTGATTTGCATATAGCACCCTACATAAAATCTCTTTCAAAAATCATATGGGGTGCTGAGGTTGTGGCTCAGTGGTAGAACGCTTGCATAGCATGTGTGAGGCACTGGGTTCGATTCTCAGCACCGCATATAAATAAATGAATAAAATAAAGATCCATCAACATCTAAAAAAATTTTTAAAATCATACGGGAGACACACTTCACTGTGCAGAGCTGTCCCACACATTGCAAGACATACAGCATCCTTGTCCCTGCCCTCTAAACACTAAATACCAGTTTTTCCTCCAGGAATCATTGCAGTGCTTCTACTGAGCTCCAAGACGCCCCCTGGAGGCCAGTGCTCTTCCCCACTCTGGGAACCACTGCCTTAGGCTGAGGTGCAACTTAATTCAGCTTCCTACTGAATCTTTAGTTAAAACCTACTTATCTAAACTATTAGGAAACCACAATGTCTCTCAGAAACCCCTTGGACCCAAAAACTCACCATACATGTCACTTAAAAGGAGCAGAAAAGAAGGCACAGGGACGGGGGTGCCTAGGCATGGAACACAGCTACTCCTTCCACCCCTCAGGGACTCCAGCATCAGCACAAAACCAGGAGGCCTGTGCTGTGTGGGTGCAGCTCCCGCCATTTATTAGGGCCTGATTGGAAAATTGGCATTGCTGATGATTATTTGTGGAGTGCCTGCAGGGTACAGGACACACACAGTGCACAGCAGACAGGCACAAATGGGCTTGTTGAGGACAGTCCTCCCCACCACGGCTCTTACACCCAGAGATTTGCATATTGTTACAACATTGTGACAGGTTTCTTTCCTGCCTGGTGCTTGAGCACTGTAGAATTACTATGAATGATAAAAGAATAATTATATGACTTGCTTAAAAATTTCATGTGGGAAGAGTAGTTAGTTATTACATTTAATTATTTCATGTGGAAAATTATTCACTCTGTGTAAAACAGCCTGGTGGGTAAGTACGCTGTGGTTCCCTGACTCTGTTCCTGAAAAGAAACTGGAACACACAGGGTCTAGTAGGGAAAAAGGGATGCCCAAGACTCTAGGATGCTATGGCATTAACCCATTCAAACCAGAGGCACTGCCAGGACACCCTGCCACTGCGCTGCATCTGCCTGTTTTAGGGCAGGAGGGGACTTCTGTGATGTTAGGGGCTGCTAGGCAGTGCAGGAAGGCAGCCAACAAAGCCAGGACCAGGTGACTTCCCAGGGATGACTCAGATATCCACAGTAATGGTAACAAGGGCAGAGGACAGAAGGTACTGAGCACGTCCTTAGTGCCAGAAGCTGCAGGTGCTTTTCATATACGAACTCATGTGATCCTCATACCCCCAAGGGCACGATCTATTATTAATCCCGTTTTGCAGGTAAGGAAGCCGAGGCATAGAGAGGTTAGGTAACTTAGGTTCATCCCTTGAAGTGAGAGCAGTCAATCATTCATTCACATCTTATTCACGGAAGTGGTGCAGGTCACTGGCTCTAATGGCCTTAGTTGGGTCATATTTGACCCTTTGCAAAGGAGCAGCTGGTGAGGTTGGGGAGGACATGGGATCAGGAACAAGGGAATGAAAAAGATGGGTAGTGGGAGCTATTGACATGTGTCAAGCAGGAAGGGACTTGTTTGATCCGGGTTTGGAATGCTCCCTCCAGGGCCTAAGTCAGCTGGACTAGACCACTTAGGGGGATGACACAAGTCCAAGTTCATTCTCATAATGAAGAGGTAGGCCTGTTCCACCCATTCCTAACAGTCCCAGTTCCCTGCTTTTCCTTCTTCAAAGATTACATGGTGATATGCATTTGAACCTGAAGTTGCCTGAGTACATGGCAACAGGTCTGCCCTGCTCCAGGGATACATCTACTCAATACCCTAGTCCAGGAGGAATCCTTTGCAGAAGTCAGTTCATTTATTACAGCATGAGTAATGAGAAGCAGCTACAAAGATCCCCCTATCTGCCCAGCTGCACTGAGGTGGAGAAAGAATTTCCTGAGGCTCCCAAAAGGAGCTCCTATTTCCTACCCAGGTTTCATCTGCTCTAGTGAGCAGGCCTCCAGGCTTTAGGAAGTTTGATCCAGAATCCCAGTATCAGTGAGATAAATAGATGAATGTGTGAAAAAATAAATGAAGTCCTTCAAAACTGTCCCAGAGCAGGAAGAAGCTTACTTCCAAAGACAAGGGGGGACCAAATTTATCAAGTAAAGTATACAGGGCTGGCGCTTACCTGGCATGCCCAATCATCAATCTCAGATGGATCTCCAGCATCACACACACAAAAAATGTGTGCTTTGTCAAAGACATGAGTGCAACCTCCCCTGCCCTTTGTCCCAAATCCTCCAAACTGTCTCTTTGAGCCAGATGTTTCTCCAGACATTTCTGGATTAACACATCACAGAATGGGACAGACTGAAATTAAGGGCCCTGGGCTAGTCTGCCAGAAACATTATCTTTGAGTTAAACAGATATTCTTCCATTATTGAAGCTGATGAAATGGCTGAGAAGAGTTAAATGATAAACTTTGAGGTGATAAAGTTCCTAAAGCTAGAAAGAGCAAGGACCCAGGCAGGACTTGGATGATTCTAAACATCCCATACTCTACTGTGACCTCAGCCTCATGTCTCTGGTCCCAGTGTTTGCTCTTCACAAAGGGAAG
The DNA here is from genome assembly GCA_004024805.1 of Geosciurus inauris. Lineage (NCBI taxonomy): Eukaryota > Metazoa > Chordata > Mammalia > Rodentia > Sciuridae > Geosciurus > Geosciurus inauris. The sequence goes on along the minus strand of PVHX01005155.1, from coordinate 34,778 downwards.
CCACTCCAGGGACAATGCCTTATTTAAAATCAGGGTGGCACCATGGCACATACAAGTAATCTCAATGACTGGGAAGACTGGGGCAAGAGGATTCCAAGTTCAAGGTCAACCTGGACAACTTAGACCTTGTCTCAAAATAAAAAATAAAAACAGCTGGAGGTGTGTCTCGGTAATAGAGAACTCCTAAATTCAATCCTCAGTACCACAAAAAATATTTTTTTATAAATTCTGCGTGGGTAAATCACCTAGGACTTGAAGGCTAGGTCAGGAAGGAAAGTAGCCCTGGCCACTGGGGCCAGAGCTGCCTTGGTAGATGAGAAAGAAGGCAAAGAGGAAGTCCTTTATCTCCTCTCTACCCACCGCAAGCCAGAGCCCAAGGTTCAAATGCCTCAGGTCCAGTCTCCTTGCCTACCTAATTGGGAGCTGGATTTTCATACCACAGATTTTATAACTTTTTATATAATTCAAGACTGTCAGAGTTGGAAGGGACCCTCTAGGTCACTCCTCCTCCTTTATAGGTCAAATTCTAAAGCCCCAAACACTGAAATTATCACATATCCAGGTAGAAACAGGACAAGAATAAAAATCTCTACTCCCAATTTGGTGTTCTTTGTATCACACCACCCTGCCTCCCAATCTCTGGTAAATCCTTAAATTTTCTTTCATCATTAGTTCTGCTAAGGGGTAGCATGTTTTGGGTACTGCAGGCTGTCAGTCATAGTTCACTTGTGATTCCTGAGCACTGCAATTCCTTGGAATGGGGTGCTGAGCTCTTGGAATGAGGGGCAGTTCTCTCCACTGCAGGCCTACAGGCTGCAGCTTCCTCATCAGAACTCAAGGCGGGCCCACTGCCCCTAGACCAAGGATTCCCCAGCAGAACGAGGAACAGGCCTTGTGTTCTTTGTTGTTGAGACCATTAGGAATTTGAGAACAGGTTGTCCATAACTAAAAAGTGAATTTCCAGTGAGTTTGGCTTCCTGGGGTTTTTGAGACAATTCAAAAATCTTGAGAACAGATCTAATGGATGGCACCAGGCTGGGCACTGCCAGTCTTTTACTCTCCTTCATGAATACTGTTTTCAAATCCAGAAGTATTCTACCACTTTCTACACTGCCTATTCAAAAATAGTAGGTGAATTGGGGCAATTGATTATAATCGCTCTGAAATTGATTATAAACTGCTGACATTCAGGTAAGCCAGGGCAGATAGCAGGTTAGAAATGTTTTATTCCCTTTGATAGACAAGAGGCCTTAGGACAGGAGTGGATGTCTTCCCTAAGGCAGCTCTGAGGACTCAAAGCCCCAAGGCTTCCAAAGTGTGACCCCAAGATTTGCATCATCTTAGGCACTTGCTAGAGGTATAAATTGGGGGGCCCATTCTGGGCTTGCTGAAACTGGGGTTGGACCCAGACATCCATTTTCATAAGCCCTCCAGTGATCCTGATGCAGTACTGAGTGCCTCGATCTGCAGCAATTCCTACTATGACTGGAGTTATGGGTTCACAGAAATTGATACTGAAAAGTGGGATCCTTGCCATAATTAACTGGACCATGTAGTTCAGAAGCCTTTGGAACTGATTTCTGGGAGGAATTCAGAAAAGTTTGGAGGTGCAGGCTGGGAAAGCTTTAGCATGTTGTAAGAGAAGCTTAGTGGACAATGCTGGTGGAAGTTCAGAAATCTAGAATGCTGATAGGAATGCAGACTGTACTCATAGTGTTTCCCTCCTGGAGGGAAATGAGGACTTTATTGGAATTGAACTAGAGGTCATACATTACATTCTGGCAGAGGAAATTTCAAGGCCACACAGCATTTAGAAGGTGGCATGGATGTTGCTATCTTTTAACCAGGTTTACTGTAAGAATCAGGAGCAGAAAGCAGAGCTAAACAATTGTAAAAACTTTGGCTTGTCCAGAAAAGTACATGTAAAACTGGGGCCAAGAAAGTTGTGATTATAGCCATCAAACAGATACTAAGTACTTTGCACAGAGACACAGGAAAAATGGTTTGAGGGCATCTCAGAAATTTTCAAGACCGTACCCATTGAAAGCTCAAGGATATAGAAGGGGAAATTCCTTTGAGAAAAGATAATGGGGCATCTTGCTCACACAGGGGGCCTAGGAAGTTGTTTCACTATGCTCAGCTGCACAGGGCCCCATGACTTCAAGGGGCTCAGCTACTGTGTGAGCTGGCAGCAGACATTAGAGTCATCCACATGGTGCTGATTCTGCAGGAATGCAGGGTGCTGGTGTTAAGGGGTCATGAAGGCTTCCACCAAGATTTCGGGCAGTGTACCAGGTCAGAATCCCTGCAGGCTTGGGGTTAGGGCTTTAGCTCAGTGGCAGAGCACTTGCCTAGCACGTGTGAGGCAGCAGGTTCAATCCTCAGCATTGCACAAAAAAATAAATAAACAAATAAACTAAAGGCATTCTGTCCATATACAACTACCAAAAAAAAAGAATCCCTGTAGACTGCCTGAGAGGCTGATGCATGAAGCTGGGAAAGTGAGGCCAAAGCTGGAATGGAGATCCCAGGAATTAAAGAGATGCCAGTAATGTGGACTGTCTGCTAAGAGTCAGGTTAAAGGAGCCCATGTGCACTGCAACCAGCAAGGCCAAAGGGATGGGATTGCCCAAGCCCTTTGGAGAGCACATCTCACCACCATGTGTCCTATATGCTCTATATGGAGTTACAGGATCTATTTGTCCAGTATTATTTTGTCCTCTATTGTTTTAGTCCCATCCTTTCTTTCTATGGCCCTATTCCTCCCTTTTGGAATGGGAATGTTTACTCTTTGCTATTGTATACTGGGCATATGTAACTTGCTTTTGATTTTATAGAGGCTCACAGCCAAGAATTTGCCTTGGGTCTCAGATGAGACTTTAGACTTGGATTTGGAGGATAATGTTGAAACTGTTAAGACTACGAGACTGTTGGAGATGACCTAAATGCATTTTGCATTGTGAGATGGACATGAGATTTTGGGAACCAGGGGTAGGATGGTATGGTTTGGATAAGAGATACCCACTCGCCACAGTTCCTGCTACAATTCAGGAATGTTCAAAGGTGAAATGATTGGATTGTGACAGCTATAACCCAATCAGTCCATCCTGGTTTGAATGGACTAACTGTAGGCATGTGGAACATGCTGAAGGAGGTAGATTACTGAGGGCTTCCCCCAGAAGGGTTCATCTTCCCTTCAGCCCCTTTCCCCTCTCGCTGTTTCCTGGCTGCCAAAAATGGAACAGCACTACTCCACCACTTTCTTCCACCTACCATGTGCTGCTTCACATTAGGCCCAGGCTTAAGTTGGCCATCTATGGACTGAGACCTTGGAAGCCATGAGCCAAATGAACTTTTCCTCCTCTAAGTTGTTCTCAGGTATTTTGGTCACAGTGACAAAAAGCTGATTAACATATCATGTGACCTAGTGAAATCATTCAAACATTTGTATGAGTATTTATGAAGTTGTATCAGTCATTTAAAAAGTATTTCAGCCTAAGTTTTTCAAGAAATATGTTGAATCAAAATTTCTAAAAATCCAAGTTGAGTCACAGCAGCCTAAGTTTTGAGGAAGAGAAATGCATAGGTGAGAAGTTCTTTCAAGTCCTGATTGCGGTTATTGACTCAATTTCAATGCCTTGTGGCCGCATGTGGTTTACAGGCTGCTTCATATTGCAAATGGGGAACACTTCCAGACTTCTGTGAGGCTGAAACTGAGCCAACAGACCCTGCTGATGGCCCCCTCCATACTCATCTTCTTTTTCTTCTTTTTTTTTTTTCACAGTGCTGGGGGGTCTCCTGCATGCTAGGTAAGTGCTCTGCCCATCCCTCACTATCTTTCTCCTAAGCTCACCTCTTAAAGTGTCTCTTATTTTCCTTCTTCTGAAAATGTACAGCTGTGCTCTACACTATGGAAATTCTGCGACCTTGGGAACTCATTTCACTCCAAAGTGAAGTGATGATGAGGGGAGTAGAAGCAGGTTTTGCTCAGTTATTACTTAAGCACAACTATGTATAAAGATAATAGAATGACAACACACAGGAATTCAAACTGATCACATCACACCTTGACCTCAGTAAGAGTTCTTCTTAATCGGTATAAAGGATTACATTAGTAATTCCAATGTACTAAGAGAACAATCACAAAACATGGGTCATTAAAAAAGCAAAATTATCTACAAAACTCCAAAAAGCATTTTCCCTAGCCATTTCTGTTCATAAATTAGTATTAAAATATTATTTTTCTCTGCAAATCCTGACTACATGCCATCATCCCATCCCAACAGCTATGGCTGCCAGCACTTCTTCCTTCTCTGTAGGTTTTTAAAACTAGTTCACACAGAGAGTCAGGCAATTTGTTTCACCCTGATGTTGTGTTCAAGTGGCGAAAACAAACATATTCCCTGTGGAAATCATACTACAGACTTAACATAACAGACATCACATCATGTAGTGAATGCTTTTCTTCTGGAATGGTTTTAAGAACTGTCAAGGCAGTGTTCAAAAAAGGACCTTATAGGTGATTCATGTTGACACCTTGTATCAGAGAACACATCTTCACTGATTCGCAGAAAAGCAGTATCTTGATTTCAAATGAAAACAAAAGGACAGCTTAGACTTGACAATGTGAAATACAGATTGGACACAGCTAAAAATATTTTAAATATTGATGAACTTGCTATTCATACAGTAGCTCTTTGTTTTTAGCACAAATATTTGAGTTGAATCAAATAATTACTTTAAAACAAGTTTTAAACACAAAATTTAAGGCACTATTATCATAATAAAACAATCAAGAAAGAAACACATAACATTCTTCTGAATCCTTCTTCTTTTTTGTAAACTGCCACACAGATTAAGTGGATATTAATTTGAGGAGTCTGCTGGCTCTTGCACAAAACATCAACTACATTTGCAAAGAAAAAGAAAGCACCACAATAGGAAGAAAATAGTTTTTATTTTATGAACAGTGTAAAAATTTTTCATTTTCCTACACATGCTTAGCATTTCATTCATTAAGCATTTACCAAATAGATAACTCTAATATACTCTATATTAGCATGCATATTAATTAATTAATTAATATTAATTAATTCCCACTTTTTTGCTAATTCAAATCCTTAGATGCATAGTGGCTAAAAAGCAAATCTGCATATTTTATGAAAAGCATTTTCAATATAAAATCATTAATTATTGGGTAAATTATGACAAACATAGCTTTTTCCAAAATTATTTTTAGGGGTTTGCAGGTGTGGCTCAGTGGCAAAGCACAGGGTAGCATATATGAAGCCCTGAGTTACAGCCTCAGCACAACCCAAAAACCAAAAAGCCAAAACACTAAAAAATATTTACAGCCTGAAAGAAAGAATGAGAAAATTCCACTTGTAGGGTAAGGATGGAAAAGAAGAGAATATAGCAATAAACAGTGAGATGAAACCAAGAAAGAAGCAATCTTTGCTGAATTGGCATTTTCTCAGTGAAGCCTCTCTTGATTAATACAAAAATGTCAAGCATGTAGATTTTCCTGTCTTTTTTTTTTTTTGCAGTACATGTAACTACCAAACATACTACAAATCTTAATTGTTCGTCTCCTTCCATTAGAATTTAAATTCCTTTGGGTAAAGGATTTTCTCTATTCACAGCAATCTATTCTAAAATAGAGCATGGTGTGTAATAAGCACTCAATATAATGCTGAATGATTAATAATTGCTTGGTACAAAACCAGGTGGAATAAAAAAGATAAGATTTAGAGATAAATGCTAGTATGGACAAAAAAATTTTTTTTTCGGTACTGGAGAGTGAACCTAGGGCTTCATGCATGCTAGTCAAATGCTCTACTCCTGAGCCACACCCCAGCCCAGGAATCATTATTGCTGACAGAATACAAGTTGTCCTCCAATGCAAGCATCTTCAGTATTCACATCTATGAATATTACAAATGTATTTACCCTTTGATTCAGTAGTCCCAGTTCAGGAGATTCAATCCCTAGAAAAACCTCTACATTTCACACATGGACAGGGTTATTCACCATAGCCTTCTTCAGAGGAAATGTTGGAAACAACCCGATTTCCTCATGTAGCTGTCTGGTTAAATGAAAGATGACTGTCCACATGATGAAAAGCAATGGAGTTGACAGAGAAAATAAGAATGAATGAAAGGAGGAAGCTCTTTATGTATCTATCTGGAAAGATCTGTGGCAGGCCCTGATTGTTCACCAAGCAGAACCACTGCTGATCTGTTAAGTCACATGACCAGCGCACTGTCAATGCCTGGATCATCACAGCCACTGAGGGTTGAACCCAGGACCCCCACCCTCCACCCCGCACCAGATCAGTCATTGTCCAGAAAGGGGGACTTTAGCTATTCTCCTCTGGGGACACAGCCCTGTTGCCTGGGTGAACTCAAACCATGCTCCACAGGGTTACCTAGAAAGGGACAAACCACAGTTTGTGGGAGTTCTTTGTCTCTTAGGGTCCAGGCCAACTTAATTAAGGAACCAGGGAAAGATTTTCTCACATGAACATTTTACAGATGAGAAAACTGAGGACCAGTGAGGAGAAAGTCAAGGGGGATCGTGAGTAGCAGGGCCACTCAGAGCATGAATCCCACATCTGGTCCTCCACAGGCTCCACCTGGGCTGGTCCTGAGCTGCTGAACTTGAACTTGTGCACGACCTTCATCCAAGCACCTGCTCCCAGCTGTCAGGCCACATCCTTGTGACCCGCTTTCCCTCATTTAACCTTTGCTTAAATCAACTTATTGTGAAGGGGGCCTGTTCATGTTCAATGCTATATTCCCAAGCCTCTAGAACAGATCCTGGCACACAGAAAGCACTTACTGTTTACTCAATAAATTAGTGTGATCCTCCCAAAAGCTCTACAAGTCAGGTGATCTTACATTACACACAAGAAGATGGAGACACAAAGAATTATTGGGTTTGTCCGTCTGTCCATCCATCCATCCATCCATCCATCCATCCATCCATCCATCCATTTCTTCCTTCCTCAGGCTCCTGTGTTCTCCCTGTTGCATGTTAGAATACAATCATGAACCCCTGGCATGTTCCCTACCCTCGGAGCTCATAGCCCAACATGTGGGACAGCATCACACCCACAGGCCATGGTGGGGCTTTAAGCTGGAGCGTCCTCTAGCACAAGATCTATTACCAGACTCTAGCACCAGACCTAGAACCAGAGCCAGCCATGGAACTACAAGTACCTCTAGCTGCAGAGCTAAAGCTACCTCCATCCAGTTGTATACTTTCTGACACCAAACAATAATGAGAACTGGCCCCTAAAAAGGAGCTAATTCTAGAATGCCCCAACACTACTGGGTAAAATAGAGCCAGTTCCAGCACTTTTCCAGACACCATCTTTTGTTCCAATTCCACAGATAGAGCACCAATGACTCTAGCATCCCCCACAGCACCAGTCCCAGAGCTAGAGCCAGCCCAGCACACTCTTTAGTACCAGTCCCTGAGCTACCACTAGGGCCAAATTCAGCACCAGAAGCTTATGGCCATCTCTTTGACAGCAGCTTTTTTGTTTTAATTTTCTTTTTCTGTTCATATTCTTTACGGTCTATTGCATTTTCTACTTAAAATTTATTTAAACCAAAATTTCATCTTCAAATCATTTTAAACCACTTTCAACTGTACCATTCATGGGTATCAACTATATTCAAAAGCTGTGCTGCCCTCAGCATCAGTTCTGTAAAAATCTCAAAAGCCAGATCCAGCTGCAGAAGCAGTGATAGAACAAATAGCCACATTTCTGTCTAGAGACATTTCTGTGATTACATGTGGTACCAACTGTTAGCAGTCATAGAGCTGGAGCCATCAACAACCAAGTCTAGCTGCAAATCAGTTCCAGAGCCAGCTCTGTAGTAGCTCCAGAGGAGAGCTAGTGCCAGCACAGGATCATCTCCCATGGAGCTGAAGTCAGCTCTGCTCCCAGCATCCTTGCTAGAGGCAATGCCACCTATAAAGCTAGAACTGAGTCTAGCACCAGGCATGTCAGCAGCTGTGGAGCTCCAGCCAGCTCTGTGCCAACTGCACAGGAGTGTCCCATGCCAGCAGAGTCTGCTTTGGGAAAGATCCCAACATCATGGGGATCCCTGCCTGCCCTTCCATGTGGGGCCCTTTCCCCTTACACTTACCAAGTCCATTCAGAGTACAATGCCACAAACACAAACATGCATGCACTCACACACACAACAGTGACTTGCTGAGGGGAAGGTTCAGAAGAGAAAAGGACACTGGGAAGGCGACAAGGAAATAAGGAAGAGATATTAGGCAGCTCTCCCATGGGGCAGGGGTGTACGCTCTCTTAGCAACAAGCCCAACAAGGGCATTGCATGAGAGGAGGGATATGCCAAGCTCATGGTGGGGAACCACCAGGTTCCCAGGGTCTGATAAGGTTGGGGACAACCCCAGAGAAGCCTCAAAAGGATGGACTGTGGGGTTCTATGCTCACCGATTTGGTAAAGAGAAGTAGGATGAGACACCCTTTATGTGGAGAAGCCATCACCTCTCAGGAACCTCAATTTCCTGCTCGACAAATTAGAGTGCTTGGACTAGGTGACCCAAGGGTCCCAAAAGCTGCTATCAGTTTCTGGTGGCCTCAGCTTTTCATCCATGACCCATAGCCCACCAACATCCTTGGCAGATGCTCTGGTCTCTGCAGATCCTTCTGAGCAGAGAGCATCCTTCTTAGGGCACTGGGAATCTGGGTCATGTACAGCAAGGAAGAGCACTGGACCATTCCTCCAGGGTCCAGGTAAAACATTAACCTCATTGGAGCCTCAGGGTCCTCATTTGGAAATGGGGCCTACATCATTGCCCTAACTCTGATGAGTGACTTGGACACCCCACATCCAGCCAAGTGTGGCAGGGGGACAAAGGCATATCTATTGTCCCTCCATTACCCTTGGAACTGGAAGATATGGCTCCTTTGCCTCCTGGGCCCTGGGGCCACAGTAATCTGCACTTAGGTGAGGGTTTTGACACTGAGTTTCCTGCCTGGGTTCAGTGTTAGCATTGGCCACTGGGGGCAGCAGTGCCCACCATGCTCAATGGAGCAAGTTGAACCAGGGAACGGCCCCCAGGATCATGCTGTGTGCCCTGCCTCCCACCCAATGGAACTTCCCATCAATAGCATCCCTGCACACAGTCCAAGCACTATGCTCTAGCACTTACCTGGGCAGGGACCCTATTGAGCCTAGGTAGGGCTCTGGAATTGACCACCATAGTCCCCACCCTCCAGGAGCTGCCAGTCTGCAGGTGGAAATGCCCAAAAACTCAAATCAAATGTACAATAAAGAGCCAAGTACTTGTAGTGAAAACATATCCTGTTGGTCCAGGTAACCCTGGGGTCACTAGTTGTGGATCTGAGAGTCTCAGTGAGGTGGCACAATGTGTGTGTGTTGAAAGCACAATGACAAGAGGGAGTCAGACTTGCTTAATTCTTGGAGCAATATTCCTGGAAAGGCTTAGCAGTGCTAAGACCAGAAGGCAAAGTGAATCTGGCCAGGGAGAAGGTAGGAAAGGAGACCAGTGTGGCTGGAGAAAGCCTGAAAAGAGGGAGGAGGGGAAGGGCAGACCCTAGGGCCTAGACACCTCAGGAGTTATCCATTGCTGCAAGACAGCATTCGCATAACTCACTGCTGACATCCACAGACAGTAACAATGTCACAGTTTCTGACACCTGATCCAGGCCAGCTCAGCTGATGCCTCCGCCTCTAGGTGTCTTAGAATCCTGCACTGAGGCTCAGCTGAGATGATCAGCCTCCAAGCTCATTCCTCTGCTATTGGCAGGATCCAGGATATATTTGTGGTCCAATATAATCTTTGTCCCTAGAGTCATCCATGGGGCAGCTCAAAATATTTTAGCTTGATTCCCTACAGGGAGGATGAGAGAGAGAGAGCCAGACAGAAATCAAACTTCCCATGACTCAAGTTGTGGAAGTGATATCCCATGACCTATGCCAATATCTGTTCCTTAGAAGCCAGACACCAAGTCTAATCCACCTAGTTGGGAGGAGACTAAAAAGTTTTGGGTACCAGGAGGCTGCAGTCACTGGGAGCCCTTGTGGGGTGCCCAATTTATGAAAGGAGACATGTCCAGGGAAGCCATTAGAAGATCTATACCAGAGAGGGGCAATCTCTGAATCTCACTTGCTTCAAACTCTCCATGGTGCAGAGTAGGAAACCTGGCCAAGAGGTGAAGTGACTTTCCTTAGATTTCCGTGTGGGACCCAGATTTGGTTGTGTTACAATGTCAATCTTTTTCCCTCCCTTTCTAATGACTGTCCCCTTCTCTAACTCTGTTTGTGCATTAAAGACATGTGACTCCAGCCTTAGGGTTTCATGGGTAATACAGGTATTTATGGGCCACATATACTTGATGACGTTCTTGGGAGCAAATGATAGAATGACCCCCAGGGATCAATTGAGGAGCCTGAGGAGGCCCTGAGAGGCACAATGGCTTGTCCAAGGTCACAAAACTGGAAACAAGGGGCTAGGCTGAACCCAGCTCTGTCTCCCCAAAGTTGGGTCACTGGGTATACCCAGGCCTGCCTGAGGGATGGCGGGCCAGGGTGCGTTAGTGTAACTGGGTCCACTTGTGCATGTATCGTGCGGAGAGCAGAACAGCCAGCATCACAGGTGAACTTTGGGAAAATCTTGTGTGAGGAAGAAAATCTGGTAAAGGGACTCCATGAAGTAACCTAACTTCCTTGACAATGGACCAAACAGAACTTGGGACCATGGCAGCCAGGCACCCACAAGCAGAGCCAGCCCCAGCTAGCTCAATTGTCTGGAAACCACAGAGAAAGAGTGATGATCTCTTGTCTTCCCAGTTGCCAAGGTTCAGGCCTCAGGAAACTACTGAGTAGGGGTTTCACCCATGTCTGGAGATGCTAGATCAGCCCTCTTCCCTGATGCCTCTGGAGATTTTCCTGTAGGAACCCAGAAGTGACACAGGACAGCCTAGGGCAGGTTAGCATGATCCAGCCCACTACTCTGCTTGCCCTACCCCATGGACAGCCCAGAGGTTCCCCAGGTATGCATGTGTGTATGAGTGAATATGGAGGAAAATACTTTTGGAGCTCTTTTCACTTCACTGTATGGACATTAGTCATTTTGCAGTTTTCTTCTATTTCCACATTAGAATTGTCCCTTCTTGGTTCCATCTGAGGGCAAAAATGAGTTCGTCCAAACACCAAATGAGCATAGCAGGGTGGGGACACTGGAGACAGGCATGGTGGACAAGCTCATGAACCACCTGGTGCCTGCCCTGTAGAATAGGGACTCCTTCTTCATCCCTGACTTCCTGCATACCTACCAAAGTTTCATAACCACCCAGCAGGTGCTAGACCTGCTGTTCAAAAGGCGCACGCCACGCCCAAGCCCAGGGGCACCTGCCCCTCCTAGCTGGGTCTTGGGAATGCCCTAACAGTGTCCTAAGCCCCAGTCAGCTGGGGGTTTCAGAGGAACACCATCCTAGGGTGTTTTGAGCATCCAGTGGGATGAGCCCCACAAGTGCTTACCCCAGGCCTATCTCTGTGCAATGGACTACCTGGGGCTGTGGGCTTCTCTGTGACTGTCCCCTCCCCCATGAAGCAGCTCTCTGCCTCAGGCCTTACTTCTTTGAGGTCTCGGGCAAAGCAGTTTCCCCAGTTGGAAAGGAGGTTGAAGAGTGCCTCTGGAAGGGGCTCTAACCTAGATTTAGCTAGATATAGCCAGAGCAGGGACCCTTGGGGTGAATGGAGGGGCCTGGGTCACAGTGAGATACCTGGGAAGGAGCTGGTTGGCTTAATCACCGCACAAACATATGAAACACCTACTTACTATGTGTAGGCACATTTCTAGGCACTGAGCATATCATTCAGGGAGCAGGTAGACAAAGCCCTCCAGCCCTCCTAGCCCTCCTAGGCTTTTATTTCTATCTGGAAGTCAGCCAGTCCCACTAGGTGTCCCGGCAGGTAAGGGATACAAGACATTAAAGGTGATGCCCTCCTGACCTCCTCTAGATATGGAATCTTCAGCCAGATTATGAGGAGGATGAACAAGTAAAGAAGTGGGTGGGTTTGGGGTCAGGAGGGAGGGCTCCTGTTTCCAGAGTGGGACACTTGGGAGGCTGGGGTAGAGGACAGCTGGGCAAACCCAGGGGTCCCACACTTGCATGGATTCACACTAGAGGGCTGACATCTGGGGCTTTACCTGCAGGAGGAAGAGAGAGATAGCTGTAGGTGGGATCCCAGGCACCCAGGGAGAAGCAGAGGGGAGGTTGGTGGCTCAGACTGGGGCCCTGTTAGGATTCATCCCCACCACAGCTCATCTCAGCCAGGCTTGGACAGGATATGTGGGGAACAGTCTGCCAACACATGGGCCTCACAACTCTGCTCTCTGTGCCCATCTGTACATGGGTAATGTGGCCCTGTAGGGGGCCTTGGAGGGATCCAGGGGAAGGCCAAGTCAGGCCCCTGACTGTTGTCTGCCTGCCTGCCCCCAGTGCCTTCTGCTCTATCCTACAAACCTGGCTGAACTAATACCCTGAGAATTTCTGTGATTCCCCAGACCTGGCAAGCCTGAGCCAGCTTGTGGCCTATGTGCTACCTGGCTCAGACCTTACTCCAAGTCCATAGACTCCTGACCAAGTAGGAAGACCTGTATTTCAGTGAGACTGAGCCCTATGGTGAGGAGGCTTGGGCTGGGTGACTGAAAGCATGTGAGGAGGGGTCAGTGCTGGCCCCAGCAGGAGGAAGCTCCAGGAACTGGCATTTGGTCAGGAACAGGACCACCCTGGGACCCCGCAGGTAGGGGACCCTAGTCTGGGAAGACATCCTGTTGTGCGGACAGGGGCTAGGGCTTCTCTTGGATGCAGGGGTCTTCTATGAATGGGAAAGGCTCAGGGAAAGGCAGTCATGTTTGAGATATAGAGCTGTCTCTGTCAGTGGCCTTTCTAATTCAATCCTTACATTTGCGGTAGTCCAGAGACAGAGCCCCTATCTTGAAGAAGAGGAACATCAGTGCTAACATCAACACTGAAGGAAGGGTCAGCTCCAACACCATCCCCAGAGAGAGACCATGAGTCACAGGTCCAGCTATAAAGCAGGAGGAAGCTGAATCCCAAGCAGGCAGCTCAGAGGACATTCCACCTCTGGCAGCACATATTCCAGCTGTAGATATGTGGCAGCTGGGGCCACCTCAGTGGAGGTACATCTATCTCCCCTTCTGGCAGCTGATCTTTCAGCCATGGGGGATTTAGAGTTTGCAGGTCCAGAAGCAGCCAAACCAGACTTCATTCCAACTCTGGCAGCACATAGTCTGGATGCTCTGGATCCTATGGTAATTGAGGCAACATTTATTGAGGTAGAGCCCCCTCCTGGCCCAACGGACCTTCCAGCCAATATGGAACAAGAGCTGGCAGGTTTTGACCTTTGACATCACATGGTCCAGCAGCTAAGGATCCTGGGCAGGATGGAGCCACCTCTTTGGAGATACAGACATCTTATCTTGTGGCAGCTAATCCTCTAGCCATTGGGAATCTAGAGCCTGCAGGTCCAGAAGCACTTGAGTCAAATTACATTCCAGTTCTGGCAGCACATGGTCCAGATGCTGTGGATCCTGAGACAGTTGGGGAAACATCCGTTGGGGTAAAACCCCCTACTCCTGGGGCAACAGACCTTCCAGCCAATATGGAACAAGAGCTGGTGGGCTTATACGGGGCTGAGTCAGAGCCCATTCCACCTCTGGTAGCACATGGCCCAGCAGCTGAGGATCCTGAGAAATCAGGAGCCACCTCTGTGGATACACAGCCATCTCTCCTTCTGGCAGCCGATCTTCCAGCCATGGGGGATCTAGAGCTTGCAGGTCCAGAAGCAGTCAAGCCAGACCCAATTCCACCTAGGGCAGCACACCTTCTGGCTGTCGTGGATCTAGAGCCCTTTCAGGTACCTTCCTCAGTGTCAGTTCCTGATCTTCACTCAGTGCCAGTTCCCCTACCACTTATGTCCTTCCCTCCCCTGGAAAATTATCCTGTTTTTTTTTTTCTCTTACATTCCTTTTTTTCCATGCTTGGAATATCCTTTTAAGTATTCTTAATAAAATTTAATTATTTTCTCATTTCAATTTGCATCCCGAATCCTCTCAGCATGCTGCATTACCACTGGCACTGTCTAGCTAAAACCTGGAGCCCCAAACAGAGGACATGGGTCCCGTGGGGAGGACTGCACAGGCCTCCTGGAGGAGATGAGACAGAAACTCCTTTGTGTGGGGAAGACACACATCAGGGTAGCCTAGGATAGTTGTCAGCATGAAGGATAGTTAATATAAGGGCCCATATCAACTGTGTCAAAACTCAAGCAGCTAAATGCACTTTTTCCAAGAACTCAAGGCTTTGATAACAACTATAAGCTCCTGGAATGCCAGGTGCCACTGCATATGTCCTATTAATAGCCTTATAGTTTCAATTTTCACACACACACCCCAACTCATCCATGCCTGGAATCTGCCTCAGAAGAGAACAGGCCTCTAGGCATAAAGATGAACACATAGTTAGTGGTTCCTCTTCTGAAAAACACACTCAAAATAAATACAAGTAGTGTCAAATCCAGCTCACTTAGGTAGAACCAAAACAAACAAGGAAAAGCTTCAATTTAGCAGTGGCACAGCACTGGCCTGTTCTCACCTGGAAACCACTGCCTAGGACTTCAGTTCGGAAGTGTGGCATTGGGTGTTGGGTCCATATCCCATGTGTTACTTTTAACAATAAAGTTCTTGTGGCTATAAAAGTGATGCTTTGGGCTGGGCATGGTGGCACATGCTTGAAATCTCAGCAAGTCAGGAGGTTGAAGCAGGAGGATCGTAATTTCAATGCCAGCCTTGGCAATTTAGTCAGACTCTGTCTCAAAATAAAAAAGAAAATGGCTGGAGGAATAGCTCCGCAGTAAAGCACCCAAATTCAATCCCCATACTGGAAAAAAATTTAAAAGGGTTGGAACTGCAGTTCAGTTGTAGAGCACCCCTGATTTCAATCCCTACTACCTCAAAACAAAATAAAACAACAAAACAATCTGATGCTTTGTGGGAAGCCCTGGCATAAGACAAATTAGGTACTAACATATAATTTCTTCTTACCAAAACACTTTTCTGTTCCTTAAGAATTTAAATTCAGCAGAAAAGAAAAATCTCTCCACATTGGTCAGCATTCAGCACATACCACGCTAGGGCTAGGTGTCAATTTGATGTGGCCAAAAGGTTACAAACACTAAAAGTAAATGTATGTTGACTGCAGTATAAAGGTTGCCATTTAAAATAAATTTTCCAGTGATGTATTATTTTCAATTTTTTAGAGCAGAATTTTTAAAAATAAAGATGCATATCACAGTGGAAACAAGTTGAATCACACATATACCTACATATACTCTCAATCATATATGCATTATTACAATCAGATTCTCATTAGGGGAGAGAGTTTCATCTAAAAGGACTGTTTGAATATAATAGGCAAATCTAAACTAATGAAAAAGATATCTAAAACAGCAAGGAATCCCAAACTATTTTTATCATACATTTAATCATTCACAGCATCTTTACCTCGTATAAATACACTTGGCTGCCCTTTTGATACAGCTCACAACAGTCTGATACACTCTCCTTAGCAAAAAGCAAGGTTATCATTCCCTCTCTCCAAGCTAACCTACAGACTCCGCTGTATCAAAAACAAAGGTCCCAATGTGGAACACATCCCACCCATGGGAACTTACTGTATCCTGGAAGTTGATGAATTTTACTCAGATAACATACTTCTAGTGTGGATAAAAATGAGGGGTGACTTCAATGAGGGGTGACTTTTCCCATTGTTTTCAAAATATTTGTTGTAAGTGACAGAAATTCCTTTGCTAAAGATGAAAAGCTTCCTCCTCTAAAAGACACTTGGCACATCAAGGTCCTGTGGAATATTCCAGGCAGTCAGCAGCTCAGATCCTCCCTGACCTCAGCTCTCCAGGTCCAGCATCACCTGCTGAGGTACCCAAGCCTACCTTAGAGGACCTGAGCTCCCACTGCTGCGTTCATTTTCTAGCAGCATCATTAGCTGTGCTGACTGGGACCTCAAATGTGGAGTCTCTTTTCAATGTGATGATCAAGTTTGCAGCAGCTGGAGTTAAACGAAATAGTGTGTACTTACAAAGATGATAAGACCGATGATCTGAAATGATCCCCCTTAAGTCAAATTCATCAGGTTGCCACATGAATAGGAAGATGAGCAGACGTTTATCTTCTAGTCTCCCTTTCTTGCCATTTCAATGTGTTCTCCCCAACGTGCTGCTTCTGGAGAAAAGCACAATTCATAGACTTGAATTTTGGTCCTCTCCCCTGAAGAAGAGTAGACTGGCCAAAAGGTAGATCACAGGAGGGAAAAGGAGGAGCCAGAACAGTTCACAGTGATAAATGGAGCAAACCACAGCTGTAGTGAGCAGAGCTCAACTGTAACGGGTCCACCTCATGCTTTAAATATAACCCTTGCTGTTCTGCTACTGGAGCTTATTTTAAAACTGACATGTTTTTTCCCTTCCTTCTCTCCCTTTCCCCTCCCCTAACCATGGGGGAAGCAAGATTAATCTTCCCATCCTAGGCCAAGTTATCTGTCCTTCAGCTCATAGACCACAGGAATGAAGAAACCCAGACTTCAGGGTTGACATTTGCTGATCCAAAAAACAGCTATCTCTCACGGCTGCAAATGAACAATGATTCCCAATACGCCACAGCTGGAGTGTAGCTTTTGCATCCCTTCTTTAAAAGCCCATTCTTCACACCACCTGTGAAACTCCACATCATGTACAACCACAAGAATGGGATCCTAATTACAATAAGTTATACTCCATGTATGTATAATATGTCAAAACACACTCTGTCATGTATATCTAAAAGAACAAATTAAAAAAGCAAAAAAATAAATAATTCTTCTCCCCTGACAGAATTACAGCAGCTGGGACAAGAGAACCCTGTGTTTCTCATTTGCTAACAATAAAACTTCTTTCCCTCCAACCTCCCTCCTTTTGTGTGTGTGTGTGTGTGTTGGGTGGAGTTTACTAAAGACTGAACCCAGGGGTACTCTAAACTGAGTCACATCTCTAGTACTTTTTATATTGAGACAGGGTCTAAGTTGCTAAGGCCGGTCCTCAAGTTTGCAATTCTCGGGCCTCAGCCTCCACAGTCACTGGGCTTACAGGTGTACACACCACACCCAGCTTCGTTTTCCTTTTTCTCAAAACCTTGTCTTCATTATTGGAAAGGTGTAGGGGACAAGGACTGAGATTTTATTATCAAAAAGCACTTCATCCAGAAAAATGAAATACCTATTGCTTAAGTAAAATGCTTATTTTCACTTAATTACCATTTAATTACAGCATTTGGGGGGTTAATGGGAGCATCAGAGCCATTAATAAGTTGAACTTAGTCAAGGAATGAGTTAGAAACAGATACTATTTCTTTATTAAGCTGTTCATTTATATACATCCAGAGTAGGCAAATCCAGACACAAATTAGTGGTTGCCAAAGGTTTGGGGGGAAGGAGAAGAATGAGAAGTATGGGGTTTATTCGGGGGGCCATAAACATGTTCAGGAATTATATAGCAGTATAGTTACATAACATTGTGAATATATTAAAAACCACTGAATTATCTATTTTTAAATGATTAAAATGTTGAATTTTCATGTTGATACTTTATCTCAATAAAAAATTTAACTGAGAAAAAGCACTGAAGACCCTGCAAACATTATGAACCTATATTTTGGTAAATCACTTTTAGCTCACAACTTAATATACACACTGTACCCTTAAAAATCCCTTTCCTGTCTCATATACTTCTGTGGTAGTTTTTCCAGTAACCGGAATTCCAGAAAGGGATAAAAGAAATTAGTCCAAAATCCAACCAATTTCACTCAAATTGATAGGACCAGCAATGCACAGACTCAGGCCCTCCAGAAACTGACAGTACATTAGGGCTCATAACATTTCCTGCTATTTCAGTAACTCCCACATCAGCAAAATGAAGCTGGTTATGGCCCTCTATAGAGATAGCCTTGTTTTCTACAGAAATTTACCCCAAACAAGTAAGCAAGTGCCATTCACAAGGCTCTGCAGGGCCGGAAAGTTTCCACACTTGGTGCAGCAGGGCTTCCTCTTACTACATTTAAATACTGGTTTGCTTGCCGGCCACATGTCCAATGGCTGAACACGTTTACAAATAATAATCTTTCTTGGAAATAAACTATTTTCCAGAGACCTGTAACAAAATTAAACTGCAAACTATAGACTATTAAAGTCACTGAAGAAATCTTAGGCATTCAAATGTACTAGGCAACTAGGGCTCACTCCAGCAGCATTATAGCAAACTGGTGAAGAGACGATTTCCTTGGGAATTTTTGGAACACAATACAGTTTAGTTTGAATTAGTGCTACCTAGAGTGATTTAAAAAAAAAACAACAACAACTCTTTTAGCCAGATGCGGTGGCACACGCCTGTAATCCCAGCACTTTGGGAGGCTGAGACAGGAGAATTGCGAGTTCAAAGCCAGCCTCAGCAACAGCAAGGCGCTAAGCAACTCAGTGAGACCCTGTCTCTACATAAAACACAAAATAAGGCTGGGGATGTGGCTCCTTGGTTGAGTACTTCTGAGTTCAATCCCTGGTACCAAAAAAAAACCACCAAAAACTCTTTTAACACCTCTTTTAACAACCTCTCCACACTTCTAAACCCAAATTGCTCAATGCATTCACAGCAATCACCTGGCACCCAGACTCTGAGCCTGCTAGAAAGAAACAGATTCTGGCAACGTACAACCATGGCAATTGTGATGAAGATTAGGGATTATCAGAGCTGATTTTGTTTCCTTTGCTGTCATAAGTACTTCACTTTTTTATACTGTTGTTCAAAATGTAACAGCTCAATTCCACCTCCCCCTTTTTAAAAATTTTTGTTGTCCATGGGTCTTTGTTTTATTTATTTGTTTGTTTGTTTATTATGTGGTGCTGAGAATTGAACCCAGTGCCTCATACACACCAGGCAAGTGCTGAAAAACTATCTCTGACAGTTGGTGGTTATGGGTGTGTTTTGAAAGTCCAATAAGAAATTGGAAAAAAGAGAGTAGCTAAACTAATACTCTTTCATTAACTTAACAAAATGTCTCCATTTACTGACCTAACCAACATTCATTTAACATCTATTTCATTCAATGACACAGAAGCAGTAATAAGCAATTAGGACTCCTGAAGAGTAAACACATTAGCAGTGGGTTGATCAAAATTACTTAATTTGACTTTGGCAGAAACATTAGGATTCTCAGATCCTAATAACATGCCTCACAGAAACTGGGTATGGAGAACCAAAAGTGAACTCTGATAGCAATGACACACTCAGCTGGCATATCTTTTAAATTCTATCATAGAAAGTGATTTTATCTCTGGGATTGGGATTTAATCTTCAAGGATAGAAAGTAAGCAAAACGCTACTGCGAGTTCCTAAAACCCCTCACCCTGTCTTTGAGGCCTGCCCACCTTAGCCCCCAAATCCACTCCTCCAAGAGGAAGCGAACCCATCCCACCTTTTCTACTATATTGAATGTAGTATTTTTTAAACCACCAGTTCATTTGGTCATGATCTATGGCCCACCATGAGCACCAATTGGTGTGTTCAGAGGGTATCTGTGGTAAGCAAAATAAGAGGTGAATGAGGGACTAAACCTGCACAAGAACACTCTTGGGGATTGGGCCCACTAGGGAGCCAAGGAGTCAGGAACAGGGAGATTTCCTTAGGACTAGACTGGTCACTTAGCTTTTAAAATCAACCCTGAGCAGAGTTGAACCTGAACTCCACCCAGAGACCCCTGAGCATGCCCAGGTGTTGGGCAGTCTAGAGGAAGAGTTAAGGGCACAGGCTCCAGATTGGACTGTCTGGCTTCAGATCCTGACTCCTCCCTTAACAGCAATGGCAACCCCTGTGTGATTCCATCTCCTCATGTATAGCTAGAAGAACAGAAGAGCGCCTACTTCACAGGACTAATGGGAGAATGAGATAGCAGTTAAGCTGCTCAACCCAGTGGCTAGCTCACAACAAACATGCACCTCTACCTACTCTTTTCAGGGAGTAATCCCTGAACTATTAGTCAGTTCATGAACTGAAATGTCAACATGACAGCTACTACTATTTGGCTGGACCCTAATTATGGGCCCACAAACATCCCTATGAGGCAGTAGTATTATCCTCATTCAGAGTTGAAAACTCATCTAAACTCATTCAGTTAATAAGCAGAAGAGCAATAAAAGTTTGAACACATCCCAGTAAAGTGTGCATTATGTCATCTACCTACAAAAACTTAAAAATGTTTTCAAAAAATGGTTCAAACCTCTAGCATTACTTCTTGAAAGCAACTGTTCTAAAATCCCCCAAACTCCTCCCACTAAATCAGCATAATTATCTATAAAACCAGAAAAATCTGCCAAACTCTGATAACTATCAAAAACACCAACAGGGGCTGGGGTGTGGCTCAGTGGTAGAGCGCTTGCCTAGCATGCGTGAGGCACTGGGTTTGATTCTCAGCACCACATATAAATAAATAAATAAAGGTCCATTGACAACTAAAAGATATTAAAAAAAAAAAAAAAAAACACCAACAACTTTTTCTTAACAGAATAAACCCAAAAATGACTGGGAAAATCACTTTAATTAAATGGTTTTAAAAGTTCAAAAGTATTTTAGACCCATGGCAAACTAAATGGTTTCTCTTTAACTATTTGTGTTTTGATCCTGCAGAACAATCCACATACTCCAATTGGCCTATGTAATATCTCTTGCCCTATGTTGCCAAGTGTGAAACAAAATTGGCAAAAAATAACAGTAAACTCCAAATATCATCTCAACCAGCTCTTACGCCATTTAGGAAAACTTACTGTCACTGAATTGCTCTAAAAGAAGACATAATCAAATTTATACTAAGTGTGTAATAGTAACTGATCTTACAGGCTATCTTCTACAACTCTCATATTGAGATCCATAAATATTCTCCTTATTCAAATTTATATCTCCAAATACTCAACAGCTTCAAGGAATGCTTCTTGCAGCTGGCAAGGCAGCCCTGGTCACCTCCTCAGTGCCCTCTCTTCTTTCTCCGCATGCACAATGTCAATAGAAGAGTTGTTCTCTCTCCTCTCTCAAGCTCATTGCTTTCTAAGCTTCTGACTTCTTCAGCATCCACTGAGACCTGCCTCCAGGACTCGAGCTCTAGGGACACTGGTAGGCTTTTTGTGTGCCAACTCTGGCTAACTGACAGCAAGACAAGTGGGCTCTCTGACTGCCAAGCTGTCATAGTTGGAGACTCTGGGGGACTGACCTGTCCAGAGTCGTCACTGGGAAGGATATAAATGTCATTACTAGCTTCTGCAATGACTCCAGGGTATTCCTCCTCCTCAGACTCAAGACTAAAGATGTTGCCATAGAAAAGGAGGAGAAAAGTCAATACAAAAAATGGTCAATATCGGCTGGGCGCAGTGGTGCACACATGTAATCCTAGTACTTTGGGAGGCTGAGACTGGAGAATCGCGAGTTCAAAGCCAGCTTCAGCAATGGCAAGGCACTAAGCAAGTCAGTGAGACCCTGTCTCTACATAAAACACCAAAAAAATAGGGCTGGGGATGTGGCTCAGTGGTCAAGCGCCCCTGAGTTCAATCCCCAGTACCAAAAAAAAAAAAAAAAAAAAGTTAATATTGTAAAAGTAGATGTCAAGTTGGAAAACAAATTCTTTCCTTAAGTTCCAGGAATAAATACATTGTTATATCTTCAGAGTTTATGGACTGAATGCATTCATTTGCACGCCATGCTGAAGAAGAATTTTTGACAGTCTTCTGATGGGTTTACTGAAAACTATAAACTAAAAGTTCACATATATTCAGTATAATTCATATAACTCTGTTTCATTAATGAATGCATGATAGCAGAAGAAACAAGGCAAGATCCTGTACTCAGAGAACTATCACTTCATACAGTATGAAAATAATGTTATGTCATTTTCAAAAGGCCAGTAAAACTTGATGAGAAAAATGAGTCATTTTGGTGGAGGTGAGAGAACATGGGGGATGAAAGAAAGCTTCACAGAGGAACCAGCACTTATACTGGACTCTGGAAGGTGGGAAGGTTTTTTGATTATTTATTTGTGGTACTAGGAATTGAACCCAGGAGCACTCTACCACTGAACCACATCCCCAAACTGTTTTGCTTTTTGTTTTGAGACAAGGTCTCACTAAGTTGCCCAAGCAATCCCCCTTGCAATCCCCCTTCCTCAGCCTCCAGAGTCACTGGGATTACAGGCTTGCACCACTATATCCCAGGAAATATTGTATGAAAAGGGTGGAAGATTTTGATGGTGAAGGTCATGTGGAAGACAAAATACCAGCAAAAGCATAGAACTGCAAAAAAGCAGAAAGAGATAGCAGACCTGTTTAATTAGTGCAGAAGTGTATATGAAGTATAGGAAGCTCAACTGGGATAGGACCACAGAGGAACCTGAACAACAGAGAGTTAAAACACTAGGACTTTATACAATAGGCAACGGTTAGTCACTCAAATATTTGCAATACAAAAGTAAAACAGAGTACTTGCCTGGCACGTACAAGGCCCTGGATTCCATCCCTAGCCCCCAATAACCAAAAACAAATAATTTTAGAAACCAAAAAAAGGTGTATGATCTTTAGCCAGGCATAGAGACAGGAACCCACAGTCCCAGAAGGCATGAGGATCATTTGGAGAATCACTTGAGCCTAGGAGTTCAGGTAACAGAGAGAACCTATCTCAAAAATTAAATAAATAAAAATGAAACAAACTTCAAAAATTAAAGTGATTTTTAAAAAACCCATAAATAGAACAATTTAAAAAAAATTTTTTTTTGTAGTATTCTGGAAGGAACCTAGCACTTTGAACATGATATAAGTGCTCTGGCCCTGAGCTACATACCCATCCCTGCTTCCCTTTTTTAATTTTATGATGGGGTCAAGCTAAGTTGCCCTGAGTTGCACAGAGCTCTGAACCCTACCTGGGCCTCCCGACAAAATGGGATTACAGGTGTGCTCCTATTTTGTCATTCTAATGCCAGCAGTACAATGACAGAAAGTTATACACAACTTTTAGCTCTGAAAAGCTGCTAATTTGTGTGTTCCTAATTCAATCAATATTTCTAATTGCATATCAATTAATTATTCCTTTCTTCTGCCTTCTCACTGCACTTTGAACATACCTCCATCATTGAATACAACATTGCACACAGTTATTTATTCTCTTCAACTAGGTCTGAGCTTAAAAGGGCCTATGTTTTATTCAATATTTGTATACTCAGCATCAAGCATAATGCCTAGCCCAACATATGCAATTAAGGCTTACTATATACAACTAATCTCTGAGGAGCTTAAACAGCATCATATACATCACCCATTAACCTTTAGAAAATTCTTACAAAATGAGCAGATACTATTAGTGATTTCATTAGTAAATTAGAGCTTATTTCTAGATAATCTGAAGAATATGTGGGAAAGTGATTTCTCTAAGGCCATCTCATTAGGCAAAAATAACCCTAGTGTGTCATTCTATTTTTCCCAGAAAGTGAAGAGAAAGAATGAGTTGAGCTGGGTGGGGTGATACACACCTGTAGTCCTAGCTACCCAGGAGGCTGAGGCAGGATGATCACTTGAGCCCAGGAGTTCAAGACCAGCCTGGGCAACATAGAGACTCCATGTTAAAAAAAGAAAAATAACATGAGTTGGTGCTACCTATGATCACTGCTCCACAAAGCAGAACTCCACCTTTGATAATCCACACAGATGCTTCAAACACATATAGATCTGACTCACCCTCATATGACAGGGAAGATCAGTAGTTATGACTGAGACTCTTTCAGATTTAAAATATAGAGTTGGAACTATATGACCAAGTCCATGTTTGATGAATAATGTCTATGGTTGAAGTAATTAGGGAAAATTAAGACAAAATCATTTTTTTTGTTTCCATTTTGGTGTTGGGATTGAACCCAGGGACACTATGCCACTGAACTACATCCCCAGCTCCTTTAATTTTTTTAAAATTGTGAGACAAGTTTTCACTAAGTTGCTTAGGGTCTTGCTAAGTAGTTGAGTCTGACCTCGAACTTGTGATCCTCCTGCCTTGGCCTCCCAAGTCACTTGGATTACAGGTGTGTGCCACTGTGCCCAGCAAAAAAGTCAAGATGCTTACACCAATTATTATTGTTTTAAGTCATGCTTCGTGGGTCTGCTCAACGAATTGGGGTCCTGAGAGATGAAAGGGATCTTCAGGGAAGACGAAGTGGGGTCTCACAGGACGAGGTTTTGGGGTGACGGTTCAATGGAGTCACTCCACCCAGACTCTGGGGGTAGGTAAGACTGCTCTGCCGGAGCGAGACACAGAACCCGTTTATTCCAGGAAGTACAGAGGCTCATATAGGGTCCTCAGACCAATCACAGGCCCCAAGGTTACAATCAATGAGGCATGCTATTCCAGGCCTGTGGTTTATCAGGGTAGAATGGGAAAAGAGGGAAGGGAGGGATTGAAGGTATGGAGAGTGCTCCTACAAATCATCTCAAATGAGATGATGCAAAGCAATTTGGTGTGTGTAACAGTCATTTCTCCCCTTCAGTTTTACTACTTTATACAATAGCAGAAAAATTGGCTTGCATCTGCATGTTGGAAAATGCCATCTCTTTATGAAAACAACATGCAGGGCAGTTTCTACTTTGCCTGCCAGTTAATTTACAATAACCACTTATTTTCTGCTTTTTATTTAGGAGGCACATGGAATTGAAAAAATTTAACTGCCCAGTTTTATTCAACTACCTCACAAATAAGCACAAAGGCCAGTCTCAAAGTGTTGCAGACTTTGACATAGTAGATGTTATTTGTTACCTTTAGTGGATTCAATTATCTACAGCCTAAAGATGTGGGCTTTTTCTTTTAAAAGCTATAAATCTTGGCAGGGCTTTTCCTCTAATTTTGCTGTTCTGGGTTCCATAAGAACCCTTCCTGTGAAATTTAAAAGTGAAAACTGTACTCTGTTGGATTATACAAATGTTTGCTAGTTGCATAAAGATAATTAGTTGGTTTGCTAAATGACACTGAAGAAAATCCTGACCCAAGTGGCACTACTTAGGTGTTTCTGATGAAAGAAAATTATACAACAGTATTTATAGGTTAACTACTAAGAGATGGTTAACATTAATACTGTACATTTTTTACGTGTCAAATACATAGTCCAAGAGTTTGTAAATTAAGTTCATGCATTATTACCTCTAAGAATAGCATTACAAGATAACCCCCCTCCAAGTTACTTGTGATAGCATTTCAGGTGGAAGCAGTCTTGTAAACAAAATAATCCAATTTCTGTTAAATATATAATTTAAGGTAATTTCAGAGTACTGAGGGGAAAAAAACTTGATCACCTGGTGACAGAAAGTGTCAATATGTGAGACTTAAAATATTTCCTTTTTAAAAACACCCAAATACAGACCCTCTGAATAAGAAAAGTGAAAAATTTGGATGATCACATCCGATCACACTACATAATGTAGAATGAAACATCACTAGTTGTTTTCCTAATTTAATCATTCTGTTGAAAGCATTAATTTGTGAACTAATGTTTATATTTACTTTGGCTGCATTTATGGCAGGTATCATTTTCAAACCCGCACACATCTTCCTGAAGTGTAAGAACTCAATTTTATTTTTAAAGGTTAACAAATTATAGATTAAAAAAATTTAATATCAGGAATTGAACCCAGAGGGGCTTAACCACTGAACCACATCTCATCAAAAAACCACATCGCCTTTTTTTTTACATTTTATTTAGAGACAGGGTCTCTCTGAGTTGCTTAGAGCCTTGCTAAGTTGCTGAGGTTGGTTTTGAACTAGCCATCCTCCTGCTTCGGCCTCCCAAGCAGCTGGGATTACAGGCGCGCGCCACAACACCCAGCTAGAGCAAATGTTTTAGCTATATTTTTTTCTACTTTATACTTACCAGTTGCAATATTTTTAAAAGGGCCTAACGCCTATGGGGAAAGTGATCCTCCGCTTTTCCCAGCCCTGCTTGATCAAGGGCTCTTCCCCTTCCCGCTCATTTCAGACCTCCCAGACTCGGAACTTATAGATGTCTGAGATGGGAGGCCTGATTTTAAATGAGTATAAGATGAAAAAGGCTTAGTTCGGGCAGTGGAGGGGGAGAGGGTCCTAACGCCTCACCTACAGCTCGGTCCCTTCCCGGGGACTCTCTTCCCTGCCCAGCCGGAGCCTGGGGCGAGGAACGGGGCAGGAAAGGCAGAAGACTCAGCGCCAACTACAGGAGGGAGGCTCACGTGAAGTCCCACTGGTCTTCTGAGCTGCAGCCACTGCGGCTGTCTCACGCTCCCCGGGGATGCTGCAGCCTCAGCAGCCGTTGCAGCCGCTGCCACACGCGCAACTACCACAACCGCCGCGGGCGCAGCCACCGCGCGCGCCGGGCGCTCTTCGCGTCATCGCGACCCGCCCCCACACCCTGCCGGGCGACTCGCGCACGCAGCGGAGGAACAAGTTGCCAGACTTGCATCCTCCCGGCGTTTCTCAAGGGATGTCAGTTCAGAGCCAGGGAGCGGGATGACTCGGAGCTGCAGTGGTAACTCGGCGCTCAGGGCTAGTCGGCGGCGTGGAGCGTACGCACAGTTCCGCACAGTCCCGCGGCCACGAGAGGGGAGCGCCAGGGCGGCTCTGGCGAAAAGCCTGTAGGTGGAAGTGAGCAGAGGTGCCTGGTCTCCGGTTCACGGTAGGAAGTGGACTGCCGGAGGAGCAGAGTCGCCTCTTTCCCTCACCTCCTTCGCGGCCAGTTGCAGAAATCAGACGGGGGCCACCGCCGTGGGGAGTGCCTGGTGTTGTCACTCTAGAGCCGGATGCAGTGGGCAGCCTTTCTCGAAAGGGAAGTTGAATTTTCTTCTTGTCTTTAGCTTTGCGAAGAAATGTGGGCGCAAGGCAGTAACTTGATCTGAGACACTATGGCTGCCCACACGAATATCGCAAAAGCCCCCACCACTGCAGGACATTGCCTATGGAGATTATAGCAGGACAGGAGAGTATGGGCGGAAGTTAATGTCCGCAAGCAATCCAATCCCTGCGCTGTGCAAGGCTCATCTACCCAGCACCCAGCCCCTTATTGCCGGTAACTCAACATTCTCGTTCTGAATTGCCTGAGTTTCTTTTCGTCAGAGCCCTGAAAAGAGGGTAACAGCAGCCATTCATATAAGGATGTAGATAGACTGTCTCTAAACGGAGAAAGAGTGGTTTGGACGATCTTTATTCTCCGCCTCCTAGTGTTTATTAAGATAGTTTAAAATGCCTTCGAAATGAGAGGAGTTGAGAGTCATCATTTTACAAACAGTAACCTCCCGCCACCATAATTAAACAGTTTACGCTCCCTCACAATCCTATTAACGTTTTCCCGTCTCTCTTAAGTATTCACATTCACTCATTCAGGAAATTCCACGATTTCATCCTACCCAGGTTCTTTAATTTTTTTCTCCCAAGATATACTTGGATCATTGCAGCTCCTGAGTCTGCTGTACAGTCTCCCCCTTTGTATTTCCAATATGATGACCAATTCTTAGAGGATGTGCTGCCAGACAAGGTGACTGTATAGCCACCATGAGACAAGCCCCTGAAATACTTTCTTGGATATCCAGGTACTTACCCAGGAAAAGCCATTCTTTGACTACTTTTCAAGATCTTTCTCATCTCAGCCTTAAAGTTGAATGAAATTTCCCTTGCTACATTCTGGACTTGGTTGGGACCTGTGCCTCTTTCTTCTTTTCATTTTTTCACTTGTGGAATGGAAGTATCTATACTGCACAGTAATTGTTTCTGGAAGTACATAACTTGTCTGCCTCACAGGTGGAAAGGAATTGTAGAAGTGTCTTACTCCACCATGTTCACTGAAGTAATTCATATGACTGAATCTTAACACATGCAATGTCATGTTAAAAAAGAAAAAAACACAAATATATGTAGAATATGATTTCATGAATACACAGTTCAAAAATCAGTAAAACTGAATTATGTGTACAGAGAGACACATAGACATGGTAAAAACTTGAAAGAAAATGAAGGACATTATTACCATAAAATACAAGATGAAGTCCAGCATTGTGATGTGGACTGTAACTGTAGCCCCAGTTACTAGAGAGCAGAGGCAGGGAAAACTCTTGAGCTGGAAACTAGCCTGGACAACATAGCAAGATCCCATCTCAAAAAAATAAATAAAATCCAGGATGGTGCTGTTGGGAGCAGTGAATGAATCATTGCTTTGAAATACCCTGACTGCCCATTTGGGGTGGCCCCTGTTAAGATGAAAAATTCTGTGCCTGTCACAGGATTTATTAGTTCAATAACCTTGGGTTCAAATACCAGCTGCCCCAACACAGAAGAGATATGGGCTCAAGCTGATAAGCTTTAATTGGGCTGTTTTCACCCACAAACTTTGTTTTTGTTTATCTTGAAGAAGCTTTCTCACAATAAATTATTTTGGATGCTTAAACCTATATAATAAACATGTAGAGCCTGATTGTAGTCAGTCTCTCTCCCACCAGGAGTTTGGTTGGTCCATCAAGTCCCACTTTTCTCTATATTTGTGTTTGTTTGTCTTACTTTCAATCCTCTTGCTGCTCATGTTCAGGAAACTTATCAAAGTCGTGCTGGGTCACTACAGGTGCTTTACTAGGAGGATTGGAAAGGGATGCGTGCTAGGTTTCTACCGCCCCAGTCAACCTTTGTATCTTGACCTAGATGATGAATACATAAACAGTAATTTCACAACTATCTGTTAAGTCGTGCTTACATGTTTTGTGCATTTCTCTCTCTCTCTCTCTCTCTCTCTCTCTCCCTCCCCCCTCCCCACTTCCTTCCTTCCTTTCCTCCCCTCCCACCTTGTGCTGGGTATGGAACCCAGGGCCTTTCCCATGCTAGGGAAACACTCTCCCATTGAGCTATACTCCCAACCCCCCATGCACTTACCTACTTTCCTTCCTTCCTTCCTTCCTTCCTTCCTACCCCACCCTCAATAGTGGGGATTGAACCTCAGGGCACTTGACCACTAAGCTGCATCTCCAGCCCATTTTACTTTTCTTTTGAGATAGAATCTTGCTAAGTTCCCCGGGAAACTTGAAATCCTCTTGCCTCATCCTCTCCAGTAGCTGGCATTATATGCATGTGCCACCATATCTATTTCCCAACATTTCACAATAGAAATGCTCTCCAATAAATAGAAAACAGGTACTTTGTAACTTGCAACAAGCATGGAAGTAAATACATTTCACACAAACACAAGTCAGTTGTAAGCCGTCATACTTAACTATAGCACAGGTAAAAATAAAGTATACACAGCCAAATATGTCATAATGTTCATGTACTCGAAGGCAAGCCTCTCCAGCCTTTTTAATGGCTATTTCTATTAATGTCTACCAAACTTGGTCATCTCTTTCCCCAATGGATAGTAATATCCTCAATATAATTTAAGCTCCTAAATGTCTGTTTTGCCTACAACACTCTCTATAGCACTTAGCAGATAGTAGTCCTCCATAATCACTAAACAAAGAATAGTGACAGCAAACTAAAAACAGATAAGATTGATGTAAGTAAGCACAGTGTGTAGGAGTCTAGAATGACATTTTTAAAAAAATAGGCAACAGAAGGCATGAAACCCCATGAAAATTAGTAAGTTGAGGTTGAATGTACATGACAGAAAACTTCAAAATAACAATGCCTTAAGTAAGTTAATTATTTTTCTCTCATATGAGAGAAGAATGAAGGTATGAAGTGCAGAGGTAGTGTGGCAACTTTTCATATCATAAGGATCCAGGCTCGCATCTTTCCGCTTTGCTATTCCCAGTTCATGAGTTCTAATCACAAGGTCACCTCAGGGTTCCAGGATGGCCACACGTACTTCTATTATATGCAAGAGTAAGAAAGAAGAAAAGAGCAAACTCCTCCTTAGTATGGAAATTTCCAGAACATTCATTCAGCACTCCAATTTACATCATATTGGTCAGAATATAATCATCAATTCAAATCTAGATATAAGGAAAGTAGGGAAATGGAGTCTCTTATCTGAATGGCTAAAACTTGCATCTGTTCATGAGGGAAGAAGGGAGAGTAGGTTTTGGTAGGCAATAGAGTCTCTGAGCAGGTGTGGTGGCATACCACTTGAGAGGCTGAGGCAGGTGGATCACATGTTTGAAGCCCACATGGACAACTTAGTGAGAACCTGTCTCAAAATAAAAGCTTTAAAAGGGACTGGGAGTGTAGCTCAGTGAGAGAGCACTTGTCTAGCATGTGTAGGGTTCTGGGTTCAATTTACAGAACTGAAAAAAATACTCTACCACAGGAACAATTTGATCAGGAAGCAAATACAAATAGACTAACCTATAGTCATCAAGAGGTCTTGAGTGTGGCATAGTCATGATGCAAACAGTTGCAATCATAAACATCAATGCAGATCCTGAGACACTGAGAAATGTTGAATTATCTGTGCCAATATTCTGTAAAGAAAGCAAAGATGGGAGCTGGGGTTGTGGCTCAGTGGTAGAGCACTTGCCTAGCATGCTTGAGGCACTGGGGTTCAATCCTCAGCACCACATATAACTAATAAATGAATAAAATAAAGATCCATCAAAAACTAAAAAAATGTTTGAAGAAAGCAAAGATGTGTATAATACACTTCATGAAGATGTCTATCCAAAATGTTGAATATTAAAAATCCAGAGCCTATACTATAAGCAAAACCTAGTATTCATAAATTTAGTTCTAGGTAACTAAGATTTTGCTACAATGTATTAATATATTTTTTAAAAGATTGATCTGAAATTTTCCCTCAGAATTTGCACAAATTCAAATTTCAAAGTTGCTATATATATTTCTTTCAGAAATCCTTCACAAGAAAACATGGAAATATAGGAATATCTGCTTTCACCCTGAAAAAATTCAATACAGTAGTAGCAATACAAAAATAAATTTAGTCAATGTAAAATGTAAATTTAGTTTAACAAATTTGCTTAGACAAATTTGGATGTTTCTCTCAAATGCCAAAAACAGTTCACTTTGTAAAACAGATGGCATATTCCTTCATGAATCCATGTGCTTATTAATGAAAACAAAATCCTTTGGTTATATAATAATCAAAGGAAACGTTATTTTAGGAGCCAGAAGTAGAACACCAAGTGCCATGGATTGTACTAACACATATACATTAGGTTGGGCTGAATCTATTTAATTCTAGTAGCTACTAAAATTATGTGTATCATGTATATAAGTGTATTACATATAGATAGATATTTTAGTTAATGCCATTTATTTTGGTTTCAGATGAATGCTACTTGAATGACCCACCCAATCTCTTAAGGATAACAGTTATGAGTAAAACAAAAATCACCCTGAAAAGTCATAAAATTAAAGAAACATCCTAACTCCTCTCTTTTCCTTCCAGTTCACATCCAATTCATCAACAAATCTTTGGGGTATATCTTCAAAAGTTACCCAAATCCAACTTCCTTTCTCCAACTTTCCATTTCTTGCTCATCTCTCATCCAGATTAATATAATCTGTCTTCCTATTTAACATTTCTGCCCCCTTTAGTTTTGACATAGGTACTATCATGATCCTTTTTAAACTTATCTAGGTGAGCTAGGCATGTTGATTATACAGCTATAGTTCCAGCTACTGAAGATGCTGAGGAGGGAGGATCCCTTCAGTTCAGGAGTTTAAGGCCAGCCTGGGCAACCTAGCAAAACTTTGTCTCTCGTGGTTTGGATCATTAATGTCCCCTGAAGAGCTCATGTAATAAGCAATGCAGAAATGTTCAGAGCTGAAAGGATTTAATTATGGGAACTGTAGCCTCATCAGTGGATTAATAATCTGAATGGACTATTGTGTTTATAACAAAGCATTAAACTAAACCAATTGCAGAATTATTGTAAGTGTTGAGGCCTGTGTCACTGAGCCCAGAAAGTTGAACCTGCTCATACTGATATTGGAACTCTGGGCTGATATCTACAATTTTCTTGTCCTTTCTCATTTGGATACAATATGGCTGCTATAGTGTCAAAGAGAAGAGGATGGAAAGAAAAGTTACCAGGAGATGTGCACTTGGATTTTGTTGGCCAAATATGAGCCATGGGGCCTGTTCATTCCCCTTCCATTGGCAGGATCCAGTTTGGCTAAGCCTCAGTGCTTTTCTATCCTTTGGCCAGGATACTATAGAATTTTTGTCCCTGGTGTAATCTGCAGGGCAGCTCATAACATATCAGTTTGATTCCCTATAGGGAGGATGTTTTAGTCAGCTTTTGTGTTGCTGTGACAAAATTCCCAGCAAGAACAACTTATAGGAGGAAAAGTTTATTTGGGGCTCAGAGTTTCAGAGACCTTAGTCCATAGATAGCTGACTCCATTCCTCTGGGCCCAAGATAAGGCAGCACATCATGGGGGAAGATTACAGTAAAGGAAAGCTGCTTTAGGAGCTTTCCTAAAAAAGGGGCGATGCTGCAGGGAAGATACACCCTTCTGGGGCATGTTCCTGGTGACCTACCTCCAAACATTTCTGCATTAATACAGGAGCTTTGGGAGGATACTCTTATCCAAACCATAAAAGGAGAATGAGAGGGGAGAGAGAGAAAAATAAAGGAAGGAAGGAAGGAAAGAAAAGGAGAAAGATGAGAGAGAGAGAGAGAAAAGGAAAGGGGAAGGGGAGGAAAGAGAGGAGAGAAGAGGCAAATGAGCCTGAAAGAAATCAGACTTTGCATAACTCAAATCTTGGAAGTGATATTCCAAGACTTTTGCTAATTTCTCTTCCTCAGAAGCCATGCGTGAATCCAGTCTACAGGGCAGGGACTACAGTCCTTAGGCACCAGGAGGTTGTAATCACTAGGACACTTGTAGGGTGCTCGTCTCATGAGAGGCGGCACTTGGGCCAATTCTAAATGTCCTAGGAGTCATTAGATGATTTATACGGGAGGAGGACAATCTCTGAATCTCAGTCACTTCAAACTTCCTGCGGTACATGTTAGGTCAGGTCAGGATCCAAAATGTCCAATTAGGGGGACTGGTCAGCGGCTGCAGAGCAAAGCTGCCAGCCAGATGCTGAGGGCACCAGTAGACACGCCTCCTGTCAATCAGTGGGTTTTCCTGACCTATCCAGGAAGGACTCTGGTCTTCTCTTCCTGCCCGGGCCCTTTCGAATTCTCTGTGCACGGGAGCCCCAGTGCCATTCCTCCCGGACACACTCTGATGGACGAGAGGATTCGGCCTGAGAGCGTGTATTCCAATAAAGTCTTGCCGAGTGGCTTAATTCATCTCCTCCTGGTCGTCTAATCTTTACAGTACAGAGTGGGAAACACAGCCAAGAGGATAAGTGACTTCCCCTAGATCTCACTGTGGCCCAGGTCTGAGTTGAAATGTGTGTCAATCTTTGTCTCTCCTCTTCTAATTACTATTTCATCTCTTAAGTTTGTGTGTTAGGGATTTGTAACTCCAGCCTTAGGGTTTCACAGGTAGTACATGTACTTATGGGCACATACACCTAATGATATTCTTGGAAGCATATGCTAGAATGACCCCCAGGGAGCAGGTGGGGAGACTGAGAGGCACTATGACTTGCCTAAGGTCACACACCTGGAAAGAACAAGGGGCTGGGTCTAAACCCAGGTGTATTTCCCCAAAGCTAGGGTACTGGGTACACACAGGCCTGCCAAGGGAAAGGTGGGCTAGGCATAACAGTGTTCACTTATGCATGTGTCATGAGGTGGTGTGGGGAGACCAGCACCCCAGGGGTCCTTTGGAGGAGTATTGTGTGAAGAGGATCAGGTAAGGCGACCCCAGGAGGTAACCTCATTTCTTTGACAATGGATCAAACAGAACTTGAAACCAGGCACCCACATTGCAGAGCTAGCCCCAACTAGCTTCCTTGTCAAGACCACAGAGAGTGATGATCTCTTTTCGTTTTCCAAATCACCAAGGTTCAAGTGAAGATATAGTTATTAGATCCTAGAAAGCATGAAAGAGGAATCCAAAAGAAGTTGGCTAGTAATAGAGAAGAGAGAAAGATTTGGGGAAGACAGGTAAGTAGGCAGAAAATAGAGTTCAACAAACAAGGAAACATAAAAATTAAGAAAAATAAAGCATGTAAAGATAGAAGATACGAGACTACACAATACAACTGTAGACTCAGATATCCCAGTCCTCAGTAGCCTAATGCATAAAAAATACTTGGTTTGACAAATGTTGGGGATGTGAGGGTGGAAAAAGAGTGAGAGAGGGGAAGGAAGAAAAGAAAAAAAACAGGGGAAAAAAAGGGATAATAGGGGAAAAAGTCTTAAGGTAAATAAAACGGCTTGCTTCCCTTCTCATCCAGTAGGTGGGGTTGTCCGTTGTTTACTGGTATCTCTCTGCTCAGGTCCAAGATGGCAATGAAGTAGTCCCAAAATGGAGGAATCTGCTTTCAGAGATAGGGTGTACATGCACGAAACTCAACTCAAAGTGGATCAAAGACCTAGGAATTAGACCAGAGACTCTGCGTCTAATTGAGGAGAAAGTAGGTCCAAATCTTCATCACGTGGGATTAGGCCCCGAATTCCTTAACAAGACACCTATAGCACAAGAAATTAAAGCAAGAATCAATAAATGGGATGGACTTAAACTAAAAAGCTTCTTCTC